>JAVSCE010000767.1:0-12287 GCA_032199065.1 Smutsia gigantea | reverse complement strand
TATCTACCCCCGCCCGGGGCACCCCGGGACTTGGGGAGTCCAAGGTGGGCAATGGGGAGAGGGGACCTTGCCCGGATTGGCTGTCAGGTGCGTGGGGGCCTTCGTGGGCGCGGGTTAGGGGCGCCTCCTGCCACACCCACCTGCCGGTGTGCCATGTGCTCTCGGCCCTCGCTGGGCGAGCGGGACCAGCGCTGATCCCGGGCCCTGGCCCTGCCGTGCTCAGGCCGCTCCTGGGCGTAGCGCTCCTTGTCGGGGGGCGGGGCGTGGTGGTGGTGGTGGTGGTGGTGCCGGTGCTTCCGGTCCTTGGGCCGGCCCCGCTCCTGGCCCCGCTCCTGGTCCCGCTCCTTGGAGGGCAGGTCGCCAGACTGGGTGGTCATACTCAGGTCTGTCCCCAGGCCTGCGCCGGGTGGAGTCAGAGACGATAGCCATGAGGGAGTGGTGGGGCTGAGGGTAACCACGGGGGTCCGCAAGCCCAAGAGAGGGTGCCTTCCCCTGCACCAAGGAGGGCCTGGTGGGCTTTGGGGGCCAATCCCCAGGCACTGAGCCGCCGCTGGCCTGATTTTATCTCCCCAGGGTCCACCTGGCTCTGCTTTATTTCCCCCTCACCCCTCTAGCCCCTGGGCCCTGCGGGGCAACCCACCTGTGTCCACATCTGTGTAGCGGCCCAAGGACCGCTCGGAGGCGCGGTGGCCACGGTCCCGGCGCCGCTGGTGGTGCCGCTGGTTCTCGTCGGGCGGCACCCTCTCCAGGGAGTAGTCGTCCAGGCGCCGGGCCTTGGGGCCCAGCACAGAGGCTGAGCGCTTCATCGGGCTGGTGTCTGAGATGGTCTGGGGGGAGGGACAGGCCGGCAGGCCGGGGTCAGCAGCCCGCACCCAGAGGTCCCAATCCATCCTGCCTCAGCAGCCCTCAGCGACTGGAGCGTGACCGTCCAGGGGTGCCATGGGGCTCGGCTCCTGATCAAGCAGTGCCCCAGGCCTCCTCGGTCCCCTCTCAGGCCTATCCTGGGTTCTGGCTAGTCCCTTGGGACCACCCCTGGGGATGGGCCCAGCCGGGAAGAGGTCGGACAGTGACGGGAAGAGCTTCCCTTATCCCGAGTGCACACCTGGAGCCCCCGGCTTTGGGCGGCTCAGCCCTGCCCTCACCACTGCCTGTTCTCCAGGGCGGGCGAGAGGCCTCTGCCTCTCCCGGCTGTTAGGGGAGGCTCAGGGGCAGGCATCGGGCGCCCCAGCTCGCTGTCCTCCTGGGCCAGCTGGGGCTGAATTTTCCTGCTCTAGAAGGGAGCCCTTGAGTGGCTGCCCTGACGCTTGAGGCCCTGGGGGGACCTGTTCTTCTCTCTGGTCTGCAGCCCTTGGAGAGAGGGGCCCTGTGGTTCTCTGTGGCTGAGAGGGGGCAGGATGAAGATGGATCAGATGTCCTCCAGGACCCAATGCAGCTGAGCTGCTGGCATTGCCCAAGGCAGAACTTTAAGGGACACAGGTTATAGGACCAGAGGGTCAGAAGAGGTGTCAGGGGAACAAGCCCTGAGAAAAGAGTGGGTCAGGCGGTAGGTCAGCCTTCTTGCAATGATGGTCCCCTCTGGCTTGGGGACTCTTAAGAGAAGGGATGGGGAGCAGGCCCACCCCCCAGGGCACACAGAGGACACAACACACAGAGGGTGGGGCTCCACAGGGGGAGTAGGTGCAGGCTGCAAAGAAAGGGGTGGGGTCCAAGGACAGGGAGAGATGACAGGACGCCCACGAGGGGGGGTGGGCAGGAAGAGGGGGCCGGAGCCCAGCTGGGCGGCAGGCGGGCGCGGTACATACACTGAGGTTACTCCCACGTGGCCGGCCCCTTCTCCTCTGTCACAGCCCCACGGGATGGTGCACACAGAAAAACAGAAAGAAGAAAATAAATATAAAAGCCAAGGGGGGAAGAAGAGGTGGTATATGGAGATGCCACGGGTTGAGGAGAGGGTCCTGGGAGGTGGGGGCCGGGCAAGAGAGGTTAAAGTTCCAAGTGCGTGGGCGACCCTTGGCCGGGCCGGCTGACCTCCCACAGGCACAGAGGAGACAGACAGGAGACACCACAGACAGATGGCAGAGGCACGAGACTGACAGATGGGGTGGCGTGGCCACAGGGCCCAGGGTTCTGCCTCATGCAAGCCTCTCCAGCCCTGGCTCTGGCTGACACTTAAAGCTTGGTGGTTGGCCAACAGCTGGCTGGTCTCAACCCTCTCCTGGGGCCCTGTGGCTCGGTCCTGGGGGTGATGGGGACCCCGAAGGATGGGGCTGGGGAGCCACATGCAGGCTGGGTGTCCCCACCCGAGTTCCCAGCAGCCAGAGGCCAGGCCCCTGAGCCGCTCTGGCCCAGCCAGGCACAGCACAGCCTTTCCACCCCGTGCAGACGCCACGGCACAGCACAAGGGGAGACTGCTGCAGCCACACATGCCGCCCTGCTTCTCAGGCCGGGTGGGCAGCCAGCCATGCTTCTGGCCCCTCTGCCCTGTGGGCCTGGGGCAGTGGGCTCATGACATACCCCCGCCCCCCATCCCCCAACCAAGAGGACCCTGCAGCTGGTAAAGCAGCTACACACAGACACACATCAGGCACAGACCCTGTCCCTCCCTAGCGACCCCCGAGGAGACCAGACGGCAAGTAAAAACCCCAGCTGTCGTCAGGCCCAACCCGGACCCTGCTACCAGGTCCTGCGACATGTCAGGTTCCCAAGAGCAGACCCATGTGTGCATGCATGTGTGTGCACGCCTGTGAGCATGGGTCTGTGCGTGTGCGTACTGACTTCAGCTCTCACCTGGGCTGACACATCGCCTCCCACACCCCGTCCACACCCCCATGTGTCCTTCACACTCCCCGGCGTCAGCACCTCCAAACGGAGCAGAGAGCAACGGCTTGACCCCCATACCCTGCCCCAGGAGAACTTCCCCTCTCTGTCCTCCAGGTACCTCCAGGCACTCCAGGTATGGCCAGGAGGGGCAGTGGGGTCTGCATCTTGTTGCTGAGGGTTACAGGTGGTCCCACTCAGGCCCGGGGCCCGGAGAAAGGAGATACCTTGGTTGTGTGGAGGGGCTGACGGCATCACCGCGCCCAGCAGGGGCTCCAGGGGCCCGAGTTCCCCCACGGCAGTGGGTGAAAGCCCTCACCTGGTTCTCCGCGGGGAGGCGGGGCATGGAGGCGGCCCGGGCCTGGCCTTCCATGGGGAGGTAGTGCTCACTGTCTGAGTAGCCGTCTCTACCCATCTCTCGCATCTCCACAGACTGTGGGGTAGATGGTGAGGCTGGTGAGTCTCAGAGACTGACACTCGGGCCCTAGGGGTGGCCTGGTATGTGTGGAGCTGCGGGCCTGGGGCCTACCCAGACCCCTCCCTCCTGTACTTTTGGGGGCCAGTGGCGGGGCAGAGGCACCTGTGAGTCGGGCTGGCTGTTGGGCATGTCAGTGGGGGGACCCCGCTCTGGGCTCCATGTGCCTGTCTTCTGGAACATCTCCTGAGCTCGCTGGGTCACCCAGGACGGGCTCTCCTTGAGGCCACCACCTTCATGAACCATCCTGCGTGGGGGACAGGCCACGGTGGCAGTGGGCACTCCAGGGGCTTCTGCACCTGAGAATGGTGCTCCCTGCCCCTCCATCCCCACCACGTGACCAGGGACACTCACAGGCCTCCTCCTAGGTCCAGCTGGGTGGAGGGGAGGGCATTCTGGCCAGGCCCCGCCTCCTGCGTTGGAGACGGGGGCTCCATGCGCTGGAACATGAGTGGTGTCCGGTTCTAGGGAGGCAAAGAGTGATGTGTGCACAGGGTGGGTAGGGGACAGGGGACAGGTGGGGGAGGGTGCCCAGGGCTGCAGATGAGTGGGACAGCAGAAGGCTGTGAGGGGACGCTCAGTGTCCCCTGGCGAAATCCCAGAAGTCATTACGCCCTACGCCCCACCACCCCCCCACACACAGTCAGGTCTACTCCGTCAGCCAGTGCACTAGACTCTTCCTTCCAAATCCATCCAAGAAGATGGCTTCTCACCCCTCCAAGCCCTCACCTAGGTCGGGCCCTGCCACCGCCATCCTGGCCCAGGGTATTTGCCTTCTTCCAGGTCTCCTGGCTGCAGCCTCTTACTCTCCATGGTCACCAGAGGGCGTGCGTGACCACATGAGTGAGGTCTCTCCTTCCCTCCACTGAATTGAGGCCCGGCTCCCACCCCACTCGGAGCAACAGTCAAAAGGTCTCCCTGTGGCCTCCAAGGCTCTGCATAATCTGCCCATCACCTCCCACTCTTGTCTCCTCCATCGTTCACTGAATTCTGCCATACTGACCTCCTCGCCATTCCCCACACTGAAACTCATGGTCCTGCCTCAGGGCCTTTGCACTGGCTATTCAAGTCTTTGCTCAGACATACTTCTACAGGAGGGCCTCCCTGATCACCCATTTCAAATTGCAGCCACATGGCACTTACTATTTTCTGTCTTATTATCTGGTCATTTATTATGGTGGGCGTTTCCCCACCTGGAATGTCTGGTCCTCAGAGATTCAGATCTGTTTTGCTCACAGATGCACCCCCAGGGTTGCAGTGCCCGGCACTCAGTGGGCACCCCGAAAGTGTTGCTGGGGCAGATGAACTCATCCAGGCTGTCTCTCCTCGGCAGAGCCCTTCTATTCCAGGGAACTTCCTGGGGGCCTGGCCACACCCTACTGGGTGGCTGGTCCTCAGAGCCACAAAAAAGGTGCCGTGCCGTCTTCCAGCCTAGGGGTCCCAAGAGACGGACTCGGGGGGCGGGGGGCCGTCAGGCCCGGGGCCATACCTGTTCTTCACGCATGGCTTGGAGCTTCTTGGCCTTGCTCTGCCGATAGTACTCCATGATCATCATGGCTGCGTAGATCTTCCCCACAGTCAGGTCCGTGGCTGGGGGCACAGGGCTGGTTCACTGTGGGTGGAGGGCCCCTGTGTGCCCCAGCCCTGTCCCTGAGTCTGCAGCCTGTTTCCCTCCCCCTCCAGCCTGGAGCCCAGGGCCAGGCTTGGCTCTTACACTTGTGAGGGGTGACCAGCAGGTCCAGCGTCTTCTGGGACAGGTTGGGCCAGATGGCCATCATCTCCTTCCTCAGTTCGGCATCCATCTGCTGTTTGTCAGCCCCGCCTGCAACGTGGGCACACAGAGGCCCTGACCACCTGCCTGGGTGACAGCCGGCAAGCCAACAGCTCCTGCTGACTCGGCACTGCGAGTCCTGGGCCCTGGGGGCCTGGCCCAGAGGAGGAATGACTATGTGGGCTCTGCTCGTCTGCAGGGCCAGGGCCATGCAGCGACTGCGTGGTGGACAGCCCAGCACCGAGGGGGGCTGGATGGCTCAGCTCCCACTTAGCAGCTGGGTGACTTAGGGGTCAGTCTACCACTCTGTGCCTCAGTGTCCCCATTGGTGAAACATGGATGATAACAATAGTACCTGCCTCACTGAGACGCTTAGGGGTTAGAGTAGGTGATATGTGTGTGGCCTCCAGACAGTGTCTGCCATCAGCTCATTACTGCAGCAGCCCACGGGTCCGAGGAGGGCTGGGGGTAAGCCCAGGGAGGCCGGGATGCCCCGGAGCAGTCCTGATGGGGGGGCTTCTTCCTCAACCAAGCCTCCCCTTCCACAGATGTGACCTTGGGCTGCTGCTGGTCCCTGGTCCCTCACCCCAGCCATGGTGGTCATCAAGCTTCTTTGCCAGTAATTTCTGGTTCCTCCTGCCTGACCACAAGGGAGCATGGTTCTTCCTGGCCTCTGTGGTTGGCCAGGGCCGTGGGATGAGTTCTTGTCACTGAAGTATGAGCAGAGTGAGGAACCACATTGGGGCCAGGGCATCAAATAGCCAGTGAGGGAGCCTTCTGAGTTTTCTCTCCCTTTGTCGTGGTAGCTGGTGGCATTACAGACAGTGGCTGCTCTCTCAGGGCTGGTCCCTAAGTGACTGAGTGGCAGAGTCTCCTGCCAACTCAGAAAGGACACCCCACAGGAACGAGAAGCAAACCTTTGTTGGTTTGGGGATGTTTGTTATGGCCGAACATGCTTGTCTATCCTGACTGATACACCAGCCCAGGCCCTGCTTCTACGTCTGTCTCAGAGCCCCCAACCTTGGGCACGGGGCCACTCTCCCACACATTTACAAGCAGGCATGGAGGGGACATTGATGACAGAGCCACAGCAAAGGCACGAAGGCCCCCTGCAGGGCCACATATTAAGTGGGTAGTTGCTGGATTGTGGGGGCAGGTCCAGGAGACGTGGGGGCAGGGAAGGAACCAGCTATGAGATGAGAGAGTGTTTCGGTGGTTTAACCACCAGCTGCAGGAGCACATCTGCTGAATGGCCAGCCTCTCCTTGCCACCGCCTGCCGTCTTTGCCCTTCTGTCCCCGATTCCCCCACTTCTCGGGTCCAGCTGCCTGGGGCAACTGCCAGGAGCTTTCACTCTTCTCTCCCCGTGTGACTCCGGAGGCAGAGGTCTTTATTCCGGACATATCCTTCACAAGGCCCTTTTTATTTAAGTGCAGGGAAAGCTGAGGTCCTGTTCTGGAGGGAGGATATGGGGCAGCAGGGAATTGTGTTACCTGGAGCTGGGCAGCCGTCTCTGCCCAGGTCTCCCTGTTCCCCACTCCCAGAGGGTGCCTGTGAGCACCTGAGTCCGTCACGGGCCTCCTCTGCCTAGAGCCCTCCATAGCTCCCACTTCACCCAGGCGGATCACCCAGGCCCTCACCGTGACTGCACAAGGCTCCCCACGATCTGTCCTCATTTTTTCTACATCCCCCCCTTTGCTCACTCTGTTCCAGCCACACTGACCTCCGCACTGTGTCTCAAACTCACCAGGCACGGACTTGCCTCAGGGGCCTTTCTTTGCACAGGCCGTTTCCTCTGCCAGGGTAGTTCTTTCTACAAACAGCTACATGGCTCCCTCTCCTATTTCCTCCAGATCCTGCTCAAACCTTTTATCAAAGAGGTCATCTACCTGGCACCCTATCTAAAACAGACCCACCCACCCCAACACCTTCTATGCCCTTCTCCGGTTTTCTTTCTTTTCTCCATTCTTGTTCCCCATCTCATCCACTAGATGGCGTGCTCCACGGTCTGGTCTTTATTTGGCCACTGAGGATGCGGGTGGCTGTGGCCACTGAGACCCAGCTGCCTGGGAGTGGGGCTGACGGGAGGGCCTGGACACAGGCTGGGAGGTCACAGCTATTGTGGAGACCGTTGGGAAAAATCCCATGCTGTTGGACTCTTAAGACTCCTGAAGCCAACCCATAACAGTTTTTCTTTCCTCACGGGAAGCTGCTGGAATTAATAGCTATGTCTCCTGTCCACTGCAGCTAAGTGAGGTGCCCAGGGTCTCTGTTGTGGCTCCTTCTCAGAGACACAGGAAGGGAAAGAAGAGATCATGACATTCATTTTCTGTTAGAAGTCACTTTCTCCTGACAGCTTATATGTTTCCTGTTTTGCATGAAGAAAAGGAAGACACCAGCCTTTAGGGATTAATTGTGTCCCCCCCAGAATTCATGTTGAAGCCCTAAACGTCAATGTAACTGCATTTAATTAACAAGATTTTTCTGGCGGGAGAAAACAGAGGGGTGGGTGGGGGGGAAAGATCAGCAGAGAAGAGTGACACAGATGGGACCCAGAGACCTAAGTAAAGGGACCTGCACTATCTCTCCCAAGTCGCCAGCTCAGAATGGTCTCCCAGGTTTGGAGAATATGAAGAATGGCTGAGGTCAGTCTCTCCCCCACCCCCCCAAATTGCCTCCCCTGACGGCTGGAAAGAAACTCAGCACGTTTAGATTGAGCTGTTTGGGAAAAACAAAAATGTGTGTTATACTCTCAGCAGTCCCTATGTGCAAATCTGCTAAAATGGTTGGGACTGTCATCACGGTTATATTGTTGTCCCCAGGCCCTTAGCTGCCATTCCTTACCTCCAGAGCCTGGGTCAGCTGGGGCCTGGGAACTTGGGATGGGCCTGGTGCCCTCACTGAGGGCAGGATGGAGAAGGGTCCCTGGCTCAGAGATGCCTGGGGCATGGCCCTCTGGGAGCTGAGCAGTGTCTGGGGTATGAGTGGCAGTCCAATGCAGGCATATCCCCAGGAATCCTTGAAATCCTCAGGTGGGGTATCTGGTAGGTGTCATAAAGGCTGGACTTACTGGGGTCCCACAGAAGGGATTTTTGTGGTAAAGGACAATTCAGCAGGCCTGGGTTGCCCAAACCCTGCACATTCCAAAGAAAGGCCTGGTTCCTTGACCAGTTCCTGGGGGGTCAACTGTAAGCACTTAAGAGTGTCCTGTCTGATAAAAGCATCTTTATTCATTGTCAGGCCTCTGAACCCCATTCCACACTGAGGAAACCTCGCCCCTCCACCAGAGCTGTCCTGGTCAAAGCGACCAGTGATGACCTATCAAGAAACCTGTCGATCATTTCGGCCTTTGTGTTCCTTGGCCGCTGTTTAGCACCCGCCACATCCGTGGGGATGCCCTCCAGGAGGCCATGTGGCTCTGGTCCCTGCCCACCCCTTTGTGGACACTTTTAACGCTGGAATGGCCCCGGGCTTGGTCTTTGCTAGTCTCTGGGCTCACACTCACCACCCCCAGAGAACTTGTCCAGGTTCTTGGCTTAAAATCCGTTAGCATCTGAGGCCTCCTGGTTCCTCACTGCCAGCCCAGGCAGGAAGACTCAGCAGCTCACCTTCAGAACCTTCTCAGGAAGTATAAGCCGGAGAGCCGGCTGCCTACTCTGCATCCCCACACCGACACCAGCCTCCTCCCTGTCCTTTGCCCCAGACCCGCCCCTCCCACCGCTTCCCCGTCTCAGTCAACAGCAGATCCATCCTTTCTGTGCTCAGGCTTCAACCCCGGGGGGTGACCTTGACTCCCCTCTTTCCCTCATGCCTCCCATCCAATCCATCGGCCATCCAGTTGGTTGGCTCCCAGGAAATATCTAGAACCTGAATGCGTCATACTCCCTGAGTCGAGTTGCCAAGTTGAGTTCACCTGGATTATGTCAGTGGCCTCCACCCAGTCCATTCTTCCCACTGCAGCCTGAGGGAGCCTGGTCAGAGGTGAGTGGGTTCGGGTCTCTCCTCTGCTCTGGATGCTGGGTGGTGTCCCCCCTCATCAGAGCAAGTTAGCTTAACACAGCCCTGGTGGCCTCCTACCTCAGGGCCTTTGCACTTGCTAGTTCCTCTGCCTGGAGCACTTTCTCTCCAGGTATCCATGTGATTTGACACTTCATTTCCTCCAGACCCTCCTCAGGGAGGCCGCCCTAACTGGAAGTGTAAGCGGCTGTGTCCCCCCTGCTTAAAGCAGAGTGTGGTGCGTGGGAAGTGTGCATGAGATGATTGCCGAGCCAGTGAGGATCCAGCCGGGGCAGTAGGTCCTCCAGGTTCACGCAGGGAGGGGGATCCCTGGCTGCTTGTTGCTCTCCCCTCCGAGGCCCCGTGTCCAACCTGCCCTGACTCTGCTCCCATCCCTACCCTTACCCTTGGCGATCTTGATGTCCAGGGCTGTGCGGATCAAAGCCATGAGGGTAGAATTGAAATGGACGGTGTTGTCATCAGCAACCGGCAGATCCATCCGCAGGAGTCTCTACAGAAAACCAAAGGCAAGGACACAATCATTCCCAGGCATTCTTCCCCCATCCCTCCTGAGCCAGACCCGCAGTGCCCAGGGAGCGCCGGGAAGAACTCTGAGGGCAGTGACTCAGGCGCCCCCACCCTGAGGCTACCCGTCCCAGCACTCCGTTTACTGATTCCCCTTTGTGTCCCACGGCGGGGGCACTGGGCCCTTGCCACACGCCCCTGCCCTTTCTTCTCCCGCCCACTGCACCCTAGAGCTGGTACCCCCAGGGCTCGCCCAGACCCTCTCCCTGCCCAGAGTTCTTCCGGATGGCTCCTCTCCATTCCGAGCCCCCGAAACACGAGGCAAGCCGACTGCAGCAACCCATGCGGCAGCCAAGCACAGAGGTCCACGGCCACAGCCGCTGGGGGGCTGCTGGCTCCCCACCCCACCCAGATGGGCACAGACCACATCATTCTGAGAAGCAGCAGGCAGGCAGCCCCCCAACTAATGGGGCGGGCCCCTTGCAGACATGCAGCGAGGCCGTGTCACACAGAACAGCAGACGGGCACATGCAGACGGAATCTCGAGACTCATTCATAGCTCCGTGGAAAGTGTATCTCGGGGGGCATGTCCAGATTTGGCTCTGTGTGATGGCAGGGGGTAAGGGGGAGGGGCATCCCCGTGGCCCAGGGAAGAAAAGACTCCCTGTGTCCCAGGCAGGGGCTCTGTCCCCCATGCTTGGTGGCATGGGAAAGGGCGCTGGGCTGGTGTACACCAGTGCAGGATGAGGTGGTACAGAGACAGGGCTTGAGGGAGTTTTGGTGTTCACCAGGGGATCCAGACACACGTCAGTAGGAAACAGAGTTGGAGACGGGGAGGGGGAGGGCAAACCTGGAGTAGAAAGGAGAGAGGGGTTGGAGCAGGGCAGGGATGGAGGTGGTAGATAAACACACACAGACTGGGTCGCTGTGCACAGCTACACAGGTTGTGCACTGCACAAAGGGCTCCACATTTTAGAAATGGATTTGTATTCGAATGAACTGCTTTTCCCAGGTGATAACAGAAAAGTGTCTTGTTCTCACCACATGGATGAATTACAACAATTTTCCAATAGACGAGTGTTCTGTGGAAAGGGTGCCCTCTTCGGATTGGCACAAAAGTGCCTTGTGGACCCACAGTAGCCCTGCACAGAAGGGGAAGGACGCTCCCTCCCTCTCTCTTGTGCACACAACAAACACTCAGCCAAGTAGAGACTGAGAGAAGGGACAAAGGGCAAACCAGAGCGGGAACAGGTGCAAGGGGAGGCTTGGTTCAAGATGCTGGTGGGACAGCCTCTTTCTGCCCCTGACCGGGACGGAGGGGTGTATGGAGGGAGGCGGAGGAGGAGTGAGGATGTGGGGAGGCAGTTACATGAGGCAGGAAGGAATAGCATTGACAGAAGGGAAGGAGGACTGCAGACACAAGGGGGGCCAAGGTCGATGGGAGAATGGGATGATGGGCCATTTTTTATGGATGGGGTGGGGTGACTTTAAAAGTCACCCGTGAACTTCTCGTGGATAAGTTGGAGGTAACAGAGCATCTGTCCTTGGGTGCCAAGGGAGATTCCGGGACAGGGGTCTGGAAAGATGGTCTGGCCCAGCCGCCTGGAGGCAGGACCCTCGCTCCTTCAGCCAGCATGCACCACCCCCCGGTCGGCCATGGTGCCTGCCCTCCCAAGGCCCCCGCCAAGGCAGCGTGCATGGCCTGCGTCAGGGTGCCACGGTCCAGGGGTCCAGTTGCGGCCCTCCTGCCCACTCTGGAACAATGGAGAGGCATGTTGGGGTGTCTGGGCGGGGATGGGTTGGCATAGGGATGGGGCTGGGGAAGCAACTCTGGTGCAAGGAGGGCTGGGGAGAGGAGAGGCTCTGGGTGTTCTCTGGGACGTCTCGGCTCCCCCAAGGCCCTAGGTCAGAGATCAGCTTCAGGTATGTGTGGGGTGGGGAAGGGGGGTTGCTGGACCCGGGGTGAAGATATAAAAGATGGGGTCAGGGTCTTTTCTTTTTGTGGGGCGGGCAAAACCCCCTTGCTGCAAGGTACCTGGCCCAGCTTAGGCATGGGGGCTGTGCTGGGTGGGCAGAAGGGAGGCACGGTGGTGACCCACTCCCCTGGAAGAGTGTTCGTGTCCAATTTGGTTCCCAAGGGACCAGTTGCCAGGGCTCCTGAGGGCTCCCCTCCTCCTCCCCCTGGCGTGTCGGCCATAATGGAGTCTCAAAACACCAAGACACACTCATCAGAAAAGACGGACACAGTGTACTGCTTAGAGTCAAGGGTTGGTCATGATCCGTATACTTGAGGAGGGAAGGGAAAAAAAGAAAAAAAAAAGAAAAAGAAAAAGAATGCTGGAAAAAGAGACTCGTTTGGCTGTTCCTGGCCAGCACTGAAAAATCCCCGGTGCCCGGACATCGGTGGTTGGCAAGGGTAGCTACCTTGTAAGCCACTCTGGCCGGACACTTCTTCCCCAGACCCAGGGGCGGAGACATGTGTCTCAGCATCTGATACATGTCCGGGTAAGGCATGCGGCCCCTGGCAGCACCGGAAACAAAAAACGAGGGTGGGAACGGAAAACCAAGGGAAGGTGGGGGGGAGGGGCGGGAAGAAATGGAGGAAAAACCAAACCAAATCAAAACCGAACCAAACCAAAAACAAAACCAAAAACAAAAACAAAAACAAAAAAAAAAAATCACACGAGCCGAAAAAAAAGAGAAA
>JAVSCE010000766.1:0-22523 GCA_032199065.1 Smutsia gigantea | reverse complement strand
TCCAATCACTTAAGTATTGTCCACAGATCAATCCAATGGGACATTAATCCAATACTTAAGTCACATACGCCTAGGGGCATCTGGTCCAGGTGGCTGGCCTTGAGATAAGACCTCCCTGCATTCCTGAGATACTTGTTCCTGGAATTTAGGAAACTTTTCAAGGTTTCTTTCAGAGTCAGGCCCGGTTCAGGCCCTAGATGGAGACTAGGCACAAAAACACAATCAGTCCTGTCCTGTACTCTTGCTCCTTCTGTCCCAACCGCTCTCCACAAGGTCGTATGTGACTTCATAAATCCTCAATGCCTTAACCATCCACCCTACCCCTGGCCCTCTCCATACCTGAGTTTGTTCAGGAAGCTGAAACACAGCCTGGATGGCTTATAAACAAGTAATCCTCACAGTCCCGGCGTCTAGAAGCCCAAGACCGGCGGCCCCGGTGGTCAGGCTCCGGCCGGCTTCCTGGCCCACAGAGGGCATCTTAAGGCTGTGTCCTCATGTGGTGGATGGGGAGGGTGGCTCTCTGGGGGCTCTTCCATAAGGTCACTAATCCCACTCCCGAGGGTTCCGCCCTCAGGGCAACACCTCCCAAAGTCCCCACTTCCTGAAACTATTGCCTCAGGGGTTAGGATTTCAACATGGGCATTTGGGGGGGACACAAACATTCGGGCCATAGCCACACCCTTCCCCTCCGTGCATGTGATCGCTGACATGCTCGTGGAACACAAAACACAGGGGCGACACGTGTGTCAACAGATGCTGCTATGAAAAGGCAAGAAAAGGTAAAGAGAAGCTGACTGTGTCCCAACACACAGTAGCTGGAAAACAACGATGCCTGTCACTGGTCAGAGGACTCAGGGAGCTGAGAAGAGGACATGTGTGGGGTCGGGTGGACCGTGTCAGTCTTGCTGACGGCGACGGTGATGTCCTTCCATCCGCCACGATGAGTCCCAGAGGCATTCTACTGATCGTGCATGTAAGCTTTGGTGTTTGTTTCAAACTGAATTGTATTTATGTTTCTAGAGGAGTTTATGACTGACTTCCTGAGGCCCTTTTCAGGATTTGGGCCTATGAAATTCCCTCATTTGAAGGAACAACTTGGAAAGCAAGTTCCAAGAGTTCACCTTGTTTTATTGTCTTTACGGACTGTAACTTAATAGAGAAACAGTGCGGGCAGGTGGAGGGCATGAAGGGCAGGACAGAAACCTATGAAATTGAGTGGACCCCATCTCTGTTCTTTTCCATTAGATCTGTGGTCCCCCTTTACACCTTTATCTCCCACGTTGTCACCCTTTGAGTCTCTCTTTTGCCTTTCTCTTCATTCTGTTATTTTCTCATTCCCAGAACTAACCCCACTTATTCTCTTTCCCATAATCTGAATGTCCTGTCAAGTTTAAAGGTGTCCAGGTGGCATGCGCAGCATAAGAGTGTGGCAAGCTGACGGCCGGGTGCCTCTGTCACCTTGTGGTAGCTCAGCTGGGGCGGTGGACTCCACCATGTAGGTCTGTGATCTGAGATACCCTGTGGATCCAGCCCAGGGCCTTTCTGTAGTGTCCGGTCAGTGGGTAGCTGGAGGGGGTGTAGAGGGAGGAAAAGCGCTGAAGACTCAGCCCTAACACTGCCTGGCTTTGGGGGCAGAGACTTTGGGGAGCAAACAGAGGGGACTCTTAGGCCTGCAACCTCTTCCTCAGAACAAAATAGGTTCTGCCCGGATCCATTAGGCCGCTCCCGGTGCCGGCCCCCTCTCCCTCCACTCCTGGCCCACGCTGTAAATCTCCCCCAATTTCAGGCCTGATCATCATTATAAACCCTTCCTCCGCCTGCTCCCTCGCCTCCCCTCGCACCTCTCTTGCAAAACAGCCCGCGGCGCGCTCCTGGCGGCTCCGTGGGCCTCCGGCGGAGGGGGCTGGGCTGGCCCGGGGCGGAATGCGTGCCCACCGGACAGACGGGGACACTGAGGGCGGACGATGACTTAAGTGCAAGCATAGACTGTCACTGTCACCCAGACAGCTTAGTTTCCAACTTGACTCTCTCTGTTTTTAATTGAAACGCATGCAGAGATCCATCCTGTGGAGCATGCGTGATTCTCATTACATGTGTGTATGTCCACGGAGCCCCAGAGGGAGCAGGACACCCAGGAGACCCTCTGAATCCACATTGTTGGGTCCGGCGTGGCCGGTTCCTCTTCAGTGCCGCATAGTACTCTGCAGTGTCTGCACCAGCGCGGACCTGACCACCCCACTGTGTCCCGGGCATGTCATTCGGTGCCATGACACACGGCTCTTGAACCTTCTCCTGCCCGTGCCGGCCACCTCCCCCACCACATCCATTGTTCACAGGGCCGCCAGGTGAGTTTCGGAGACACAAATGCAACTGCTCTTCCTTCCCGCTTTCCTTCCTCCCTCCCTCTCCCAGGGGGAGGGCAGCCGGGCAGTAGTCAGGACCCCGGTGGGGAGGGCGTCTAAGGGAAGCCAGGAGATTGGCCGCGTTATAGAGACGAAGCAAACCAAAGAGAGTGGAACCAAGTTTCTCATTGTTCAAGAAGGTCAAAACAAAACGGACTGGAAAGTTGGCGTCGTCCGCTGGAGTCGGTTTTCCTTAACATAGATGCAGAGGGTGGATATGGGCACCAGCATGTGAGCCCCGTCCCGCTCTGCCACCCTAGCGGGGCTGCAGATGGCGGCATCTCAGGGGTGGCGAGCCCATCCCAAGCCCAGACCTGGGTCCTGACCAGCATTCGCTACCGAAAGGAACCATTTCCGCCCAAATGGGCGGCCCAAGCATCAGAGAAACATGGGGCTGTGACTGGGGGATGCAACGGCAAGTGGGAGTGGGCAGCGATGCAAATAGATTAATAAACACACAGGGAGGTAGGATTTGAAAATCACGATTGGTCAGCATAGCAGCAATAATTGATTCCACCAAGAGCCAGTGACGGCTGTGAAAACTAGTGGGCGGCATTTGACCGAGCACGGTTTTACGCAGTTTCAGAGCATCTCCCCATCAGATCCTGGTCAACTGCACGTGCGGAGCACGGACTTCACGGTGGGAAAGCCTGCAGACCCCGCGGGAGCCTCCCAAGGCTGGGACAGGTCCTCTGTCTCCACACGACGCTCTGAGGACTCAGTCCCACCCCCTGTGATATTCCTACTCAGTCCAGCCGCGAGGCAGTGCCCGCCAAGCCCAAACAATGGTCAGCCGGCCAGCTCCCCAAGAGCAGTCCGTGGCCCAGGCCCCGGCAGCGGGCGCCGTGCGTGAGCCTGCCACCCGACCCTCTTCTTGGGGTCGCATCCTTGAGACTACAGGCTAAGCTGAATCTTCTGGGCCCGGGGTATGTGGGGTTCCTTGTATGATTCTTGCGATTTCTTTGGAAGTTTGAAATCCTCCCAAAATAAAAGCTACAGAAAACAATATGACAAGTTGAAGAAGCCGGCACCAAAGCCACATACATTTGTATGAAACTTGTAGAGATTGGGACCGATTGGTGTAGCCGGGGAGGGGCTGGGGAAGGCTGCCAGTGGGCAGGGGGTCAGATGGAAGCAGTGGTCACACAACATTGAAATGTACTAACCATCCCTGAATTGTTCACTTTAAGACAGTGGATTTTATGGGATGTGGACAGCAGGAGTCAGCCAGAGCCTGTCGCCTTGGTTTACAGCCTTCAGGGCTCCAGGGCTGGTCAGTCCCCCTGAAGCTGGTCAGTCCCACGTCCTCACACCACTCGAGGCTCCCTGAGGTCGCCCTCTGGGTCTCTGTGTGCACTGCGCTCCGTGCCGCCTTGGGACTGCAGCATCCAAGCTGCTCCTCCGAGATGCCTCCCCGGAATCTATCCACCCTCGGAGCTCCTCGCTCGCTCCACAGATAATTTGCCAGGGCCTCTGTGTCCCAGCCATCCTGTCCGACATGGCCCTGGCTGCGTCATGCTCGCGTGGGACCCCAGACAACAGAGCTGCTCCACAGATCTTAGCGAACAAGCTGGTGAAGATGTGGGTGGGAGGGATGGGCAGAACCCGCACCCAAGGTCCTGTCCGGCCTGCTCCCACCCCCTGCTCTGGGCAGGGCTGTGAAGGCTCAGCCAGAAGGGCTCCCTCACTCAGGGCCTGCGGAGGGGCCAAGGGCAGGGCAGGGAAGGGGCGATGCCCACCTCTCCGTGCCCTCCTTGCGTCGTGGGGTCCAGCACCAGCCCGCTGAGAGGGCTGGAATCTTGGCAGAATGCCCCTGAGGATGGAGAAGGGCAGGGTGGGGGCTGCCCCTGCCTGACAGAGTGACGTCAGAACCGACAGGGGTGTCGGGGACAGTCTGGAGTGGCCCAGGACGGCAGCCACTCGCACCTGCGTTTACGGAACGCCTGAGACGTGGTCTGCGCAAGCCGGGCCACGCGGGACCAGATCCGTGCCCTACATCCAGTGCACGTTGAAGTGACTGTTTTTTCGGTGTATTAAGTTAAATAAAGTAAATTATGTAAATTCTCATCTCCTGTCCCCATTGACTTTTTCCTCGTGTTCACTAGACAATCAGAAATCCCTCGTGTGGGCAATTGGTATTTCTTCTGGGCCGTGCTGATCTAGAAAATGCAGAAACAGACTCAAAAATACAAGGTCAGATCTCTGTCCCATTTAAACCTCAAGACAATCTCCCGTCAGATTAACTTTGGTTTCCTTGTTCAAAGCAAGGCCGACAGTTCAGCCACTTTAAAGTGTCCAGTTTCTGTGACGTTTAGTACGTCCACACCACTGTGTCTGGGGTCGGGACACTTTGCCTGCCCAGGGGGAGCCCGCGCCCTGCGAGCCCTCACTCGGCCATGCCCCGGCCCCGGCGCTCACCAGTCTGCATCCCGTCTCCGGGTTTTCCTGCTCTGGACGGTCCCCGGGAGCCGGGCCGTGCACGCGTGGTCTCGTGGGCCTGCCTCATCGCCCCCGCGTGCCGTCTTCGCGGCTCGCCATGTCTAGCGGGTCGGAGCCTCTCTCCTCTGGCGGCTCATCCCGGGCATGCGGGCTGTGTGAACGTTGGGTGAGTTTTCGCTTCAATGCCTGTTTCCAACGATTGGACTGAAGTTTTGATGTTTTGGTAGAGATGTTATAATCATGAAAAACAAAACCAGGGCCAGCCTCCAGCTCTGGGTGGCTCTTTGAGCTCTTGAGGCCTTTGCCAGCATCCGTCCCTGGCTCGTCCAAACTGAAGAGGGACCACAGCATGCCTCCCAGGGGCTGCCGTGTGCTGAGGGAGTCAGGAGCTGTGGGTCAGGCCCATCAGGTTGCAAAGGGGCTCTTCTTCTCCTGCAGGGGCTCACGGGCCTTATCCTGACCTCAGTGATGGGCAGGGGGCCTGTAAAGGCCTCTGGGACGCTGCTGGGCTCTAGGACAATGGGTTCACGAATTCCAGGATACCGTCAGGGCTGGTGGGCACATGGGGTGCAGGGTGGAAGCTCCCAGGGACCCCCTTCTGTGGGCCTGGGGGTGGCATCTTGTGGAAGTGATGGGGACGCCCTGTGGCGAGGGCACGGGGACGCTCCCTGGGCACTCGCACGCCTTGAACAGAGCAGGCAGCTGTCTCTGGGCGGAGGGTCCTGGGGCAAGGGGTGGGCCCTAGGGAGCAGCCCCTCCCTGCTCTAGGCATCGGTTTCCCGGTCAGAGGATGGAGGCTGGGAAGGGTCCTGGGCAGCCCAGGTACACTGAGGGCAGAGCACCATGGGCTCCCCTCTGATGAGCCGGAGAGCTGGCGCGTCTGGCCACGTATCCGGGCACCCAGCTTGGGGAGGGGCTTCCGAGACCACCTAGGCTCTCCTGCTCCTTAGGACACTTGGTGGGGGTCAGCTGGTATGGAAGCTCTGAGGCTGGCATGTCTGGGGCGGCTTGAGCTGGAGTGGCCGGCGTGTTTCAGAAGGTTGAGCTGGGGGCCCTCCATGGAGCATGGAGGCCCGATTCCGGTCTGGCTATAGCTCTGTGGGGTCAAGGAGTGACCCAGTCTGATCTTCTCTGGGGTTCCCGGGGCCCCTGGAGGGATGCTGAGGGTCTGATACGGGACTGCAGGCATGGGACCCCAGATGTTTGGGGGGGATTCTCTTGGCAGGGGTGACCGGCAGGCCTGACCCAGAGCGGCCGCTGGACGGCTTTGCAAGGGCCCCCAGCCCCCACACCCGGGCAGATGCTTGTTTACATGCTGCAGACTCCCAGATAGAAATTTATGGCGTTGAGGAAAGACCCTCTAGCCCAGGGTTCCAGCTAGACCGGGTGAGAACAGTATTTCCCACTGAAGGAGGTACAAAAGCTCTTAACTAATCGATACGCTGCACTTAGTCAATAAACCACAAAGCTTGGGCAGGAGGCGGGGACCCCAGGGCTCTGCCCCCCGGGGCCTCTCAGGCTTCTTGGGAGGGAGGGTGGGTCCATGCCGTGGGGGAGGCTGGCGGTACAGTGGGGCCGTGTCCGACCCTCCACCTTGGGGAGCCTCCTGCCAGGTGAGTGCGGGTCCCCTCTATGTCCTCTGTGCCCCCTGGAAAGGGATGAGGTCTCCAAGGTGGGCATGGGGCCACGTGGTTGGCAGGCCCAGGCTGTGGTTTGGGCTCACATCTCATCTTCCGGCTGAGGGTCTCCAGTGTTGTGTCCTCCCCGCCTCCAGACCTGGCCCTAGGAACCCCTGTGGCCCCCAGCGTGTCCCCTCCACCCTGATCCCAGCTCAGCCTGACTGTCTCCCCCATAGCCCAGGCTCCTTCCCTGTTCTTCCCACCTGACCTCCCGGACAGTCTTCGTTACATCCATGGGACCCATGTGGTAGGTGGGGTGGGCCATGGTTTTAGTACATTTCGGAGGCCCTCCCTGGGCCTGACGCTGTCCCTGGTGGGAGGGATGCAGCTGTGAACAGGAGCGACGTGGTCCCAGCACACGCAGGCCCTTGGGGTGCAGTGAGGTGGGGGCACATGGTGGGCAGGGTGGGGCTCTCAGGAGGTGATACGAGCAGACGGAGCATCTGGGTGGGCAGCCTGGCAGAAGAAGGGCAGCACATGCAGAGGGCCCCGTGGTGGGCAGGAACCGGGGCTTGTCAGGGCCAGGGAGGGGCCACATGGCCAGAGACAGAGACGGAGGCGGAGGCGGAGGCGGAGGCAGGGACAAGAGTGCAGGTGACAGGCCACTTCCTGGATGGGAGGGAGGCTGGACAGGAGGGGAAGGAGTACCTCTGCGTGCAGACCAGGGTGAGGTGCCACCCCACAGCCCGGGGAGACGGAGTCCGGCCCCCAGCTGTGCTGTAGGAACACACGAGCCCCAACAGAATTGTTAATTTTCTAGTAGCCACGTTTCAAAAAGTCAAAAGAAGCAGGTGACAATAATTTTCATGATACATTCTGTCTAACGGGACACATCAGAGGTATGGCACTCCAGCAAGTCTGCATGGTGAGGGGGGCAGACGTCTCACATTCTGCTCGGGGGCCAAGCCCGAGTTGGTGCGCGACGTGACTCACTTCACACGCCAGCGTCCGGCAGCTGTCCCGCCGAGACAAAGTCGTGTTTAACCAAGACACATTCCAGGCCACCTCAGCTTTTAAATTTAGACTTACAACAGCATTAGATGGAATTGAAAGTTCATTTGTCTGGCCATGTGTCGGGCCCTCTGCTGGCCAGGTGTGGCTGTGGACAGGACAGGTTTAGGTGGAGCTCGGGGGACGGTTGGGCTGCAGACAGTTTTTGGTGACATGCGTGCTGGGTGGTGTCGGAAGGGCCGAGGCCAGACGGTGGGCAGCCCTGGGAGGAAGGGCAGAGCAGGTCATCACAGCAGAAGGGGGGGTCCCGCTGACCAGGTGAGAGGCTGCTGAGAGGCTAGAACGATGAGGCTGGATTGCTGACCGTCACCCAACCAGGCAAAGGATGTTGTGGGGCCCACTGCTGAGCTTGGAGGCAAGAAACAGGGTGGACACGGCTCTTAGAGGAGTTTGCTGCAAAGGAGATCTGAGAAGCAGGGACAGGCTGGCGTGGGTCTCGGGACAGGCTTCTCAGGCTGTCTGCACAGCGTGGTTCTCCCGAGCTCTGTGGCCCCAGGTGGGCCGGGGGTTTCCCAGACAGCTGCTCTGCTGCCGAACTCATTTCCCTCTGGCTTCTCCAGGCCCAGTGGGAGCCTGGGGGCCGCCCGTGAGTGGACTGCCCTTGATGCTGGGTCCTTCACCTTCCAGAGCCTGTCTCCTCTGTCTGATGGGCACTGAGGTGGCTGGAGGTCTGTGAGAATCCCGGGGACACGGGATGTGAATCTATCTGCAGATAGCTGTGTGTGTGGGGGGCCCAGAGCTGGGCCAGTGTAGACTGAGGCTCGCCCATCCCTCCCCTCCCGGAGGCAGACTGGCGGGCCGCCTGCCCAGCCAGCCTCGGGGGACGCCACGTGGCTGGGATGTGGCTCACGGGCTCTGCTTCCCATCTGGTATGGCTTGTCTCTCTCCGGACGCCCGCGTCTCCTGCTGCTCCTGTCCCCGCACCGTGCCCAGGCTGCTGGTAGACTCGAGTCTGCCCAGCACTTAGGATTTGGTGAGGCGGGCAGGGCTGCTGGGCCAGTGCTGGCCCCGGTGGCTGTGGCCTGGGCGCTGAGCAGGTGGTGGGCCCAGGATGGCAGGCTCCTTCGGGGCTTCGGCAGGTCTGCACAGAGCCCTCCCGGGGGTGTCTCGCCAGCCCCTGGCCCTCATTCACGGCCTTACCAGAGTCCACGGGCCGCTGGGATGGTGGATGCACGGAGTTCTCTGTGCTTCCCGCCCAAGGCCCAAGGGGGATTTCTCTGTGCCGGTGAAGCCGTCCGCTGCCCAGCAGGGTGGGGGGTGGGGGTGCTACTCACCGAGGATGAAAGCAAGCCCCTGCAGTCCACAGCCAAGCCTCACCCCCTTCGGTAGGCAGGGGGAGGACCAGCTCCCAGAGAGGGAGGGGCGGGCTCGGGGTCGCAC
Organism: Smutsia gigantea; assembly: GCA_032199065.1. NCBI lineage: Eukaryota > Metazoa > Chordata > Mammalia > Pholidota > Manidae > Smutsia > Smutsia gigantea. The sequence goes on along the minus strand of JAVSCE010000766.1, from coordinate 13,612 downwards.
AGCACGTTGGAGGCCCTGCCTAGCACCTGTTGTCCGCTGGGCCCTGCCAGGCGCTATGATCTGTCAACCTGCAGGGTAGGACTTCTGTTGTTCCTCCTCTGCAGGTAAGAAAACTGAGCCTCCTGAGCCTGGGCCCCTTCCTGGGCGCCCTCCCAGGCCCTGCAGTTCCTCCCTCTCCAGCCCCCTGCCCACCAGGCTCGTGACAAGGCGCCTCTGTGCCTGGAAGCCAGAGAGGCCAGACGAGCTTGTCCGCTGGTCGCCCTGGAGATGCCAGGGGAAGCTGCTGCCTTGTCCCACTGCCAGGGCTGTGCGGGGCCCCTCTGCACCCGCATGCAGCCAGACTCGGCTGTGGTGATTAAATAGGGCAGCTGTGGTGCCGGCTCCACTGACCTCATCCCGGCCAGGGCAGTGAGAGACCACGGATCCCGCGGGCATGGCCCCCAAACCCAGGGTCCACGCTGCCTGCAAGCACCTTCCTAGGCCTCTGTGCACCCTGAGCTAGGGCAGGAGCCTCCTGTCCGTGCAGACCTCACAGGTCCGGCAGGATGCCTGGCACCTGCCTGGGTAGAGATGGCAGAGCAGGGGCTCTGTCTCCGGTGGGTCAGGGCAGAGCCTGTGGGCCCCCCTCCAGACCTGAGTCCTGGAGAGTTAGGGAGGCAGGATCCTGGGCAGCTCCTGCCTCTTTAGCAGACGCCGAGAGCCTCCAAGGATGTCCTCCTGGTCAGATTAGCCATGCCTACGCTCCTAAGGACACCAAATCTGCATGTTGGCAGGGACCAGGGCGAGGGCCAGCCACGGCTCCATGAGCTCCCGTCTCCGGCTAATTAACCCTAATATTCCCCTAATTCTCCCTGACACGGGGGAGCCTTGCCCGATATCATGAGCCCTTCCCGGGCCCCTCCAGTCGGTGCGCTCCCCCAGCCTCCACAGACAGAGATGACTTTCCCCATCAACATGTGCAATGAAAGCGGCCAGGCCCATTTCTTTTTTCTATTTTGAATTCTGTTAACTGACAATTTAACCTAAAATCCTCTGTATTTCCAGTTTGTACAGCTGTAAATAGAGACTGACAGTTTATTTTCACGTCCCGGCTTGAGGGGGGTAGCGGGGGGAACCCATTTGAAATAAATACTTGCAGGTCCCTGACAGACTCCAGACGGGCCGTCGGCGCTGGCTGGCAATCTCTGGGACCTGTCACACTCTGTGATCGGTCTTTTTACAAACACAAACGCTGCTGATTTCTTATCAAATGTAAAACCGGCCTGCCTCTTTCTTAAATGGTTACCACGAGCATGAAATTGACATTGTGAATCACATGTGACACTGGCTTGTCTGCGCCGTAATTGATCGGTGCTTAGGAGCAGGCGCGGGGCTGCCCCGGGCCCCACCGCCCGGCCGTGTCCCCCGCCCGCCTGCCGGCCGGGCGGTTGGCAGTGGGAGAAAATTCCAGGAAAATGCTGGATTCGTGTGCGCGGCGGCTTCCCCTCCGCGACCCTCTGAGGTGTCAATTCCAATTTCCGCGGCTTCATCATTACACACATCAAACGGCTGTAATTGGCTGCCACAGAAATTTTTCCTCCAAAGGGAAGGGGCAGCCGAGGAAATGGTGGCGGTAATGAGATTTTGGAAGCCACGGTGCCACCCCTGAGGTTGTCAGGCAGGGAGAGGAGAGGCTGGCGCGTGGGAATGCCCTTTGAAAACAAGTCTGGCGGGTGAGGGTATGCCAGTCCAGGAGTGGCTGCCTCCCCGCCTCGTCGTCACGGTGACCGCAGGCCACTGTCGCAGGCCACCCCCCCATACAGTGTGCACAGCTGGAGCACCTGGTGCCCCAGACACCTGGGGTGTGCTTGCTGTTTCACAGAAGGGGAAACTGAGGCTGGGGCTGCTGCCCAGGGCCCCAGAGCTAGAGCGCCAGCCTCTTCCGTTAGGACTTTGCCTCCTGACGTTGCCGGGCCCCCACTTGGAGCCCGGCCACCGCCCCTCACCTGTCCCGGCCCCAAGACGTGCCCAGCCCAGGCTTGGCCCCTGACCTGAGTTGGCCCTGCATGGGCCCCAGGGACCCTGTGATCCCTGCTGCTGAGCGGGGCCCACGTGCATCTCCTCTGGGCCCACGCACGGTCCAGCGGCTCCCCTGGCGAGCGTATTTATGTCTGTTTTTCCATTTGGATTTTGTGACTGATGAAACAATGATGTGAAATTACACACACAGCAATCATGCCTCGCGGCGGCAAGCGCTGCCTCCCTGTCCACAGCTACACAGCCAGCCTCGCGCAGCTGGGGACGCAGGCACCCTGCCAGGGCCTCCCGGCTCCTCACATGGCAGGAACACCACCCATCTTCCAGATGGGGAGACTGAGACCGCCAAGAAAACTGGCTCCCTGGCTGGGCCTGCAGCCTTGACGCCCAGGCTCACGCCCTCTCCACCGGGCAGCCTTCAGAGGCTGCCTGAGCATCTCAGGAAATCCACTCTGTGCAGCGATAGCCAGAAACTTGTCAGGCCTCCTGAGTGGAAAAGCATGTTCCTCCTGAATACCTGGCTTGTTTTTCCCTCACTGGGTGTTGCTGAGGATACAAGGCAATGGGGTGTGCTTCCCTTTTTGCCTTGGCCCCCAGGAAGCTCAGAGCCAAACCACAGTCTGTTTTTGATTCTATGACACCCACAGTACCCACTTCTGCCTGCTGACCCACCTCTAGCTTCTCCCTATATCCGCTCAGTGGAGTGTCATGTCTTTTTCTTCTAAGTGTTTTAAATCCTTTGTTGAAGGATGTGACTAAAGTTTAGTGAAGGCATTCCTGGGGGGGATCTGGTGTTGGGGGCCTCTCTGGGGGTGTGTGTCCATCCTCTCCACCTTCTTCCCACTTACTAAATGCCTACCCCAAGGGCTCTATGGGGGGCCACCCACGGGGCTGGCACCAGGGTGGGCATTTGGTGTCATTGGTGCTGGGGTAGGGGTGCCAGGGAGGCTCTTAGGAAGGGCTGACACCCTCTGGTGGTTTGATTCAGGGCAGCTCCCAGGGAAACCACAGCAGGGACTAGGGTGATTGCTAAGTCCCGAGTCAGCAAGCAAATTTCATCTTTCCTCTGCCATTTGTGGTGGAGAATGGCTTCCTGGAGTACTGTGCCGCCTGTGAGGAAGGTGTGATGTATCAGCGCTGGGCAACAGAGGGCTGCCTGGTGTTTGCCATCTGGGGCTACTGGTCAGGCCCGCTGGCCACTCGCACCCCACCCCTTGCTCTTCCCATCACTTTATCAGAGAATGGTCGTGGGCACTGACTAGGCACCCACAGGGCGCAGAGCCCTGCCCTCCAGCACCGTCCAGTGGGCGAGGCTATCCCCTGTCTGGAGATGCAGGGCCCTGGCGTGGCTGGACCTGGGGCCCCCAAAAATGGGCAGCCAGGGCCACCTGTGAGCCTGAGCAGGAGAGAGGCCCCGAGGTGGGGACAGCCTGTCAGTAGCGCACAGGCCCGAGCGGCCACCCAGAGCAAGGCAGCTGGCAGAGAGCCCGGCTCTGAGCAGACCCCTGGGAGGTCCAAGGCGAAGAGTCGCAGCCTGGGGTCAACAGGGGCAGACAGGTCCCAAAGGGGGTGGGGCTGGTGGGAAAGGGCGAGTAGTGGCCTGAGCCTGGCAAATGAGTGGACCTCGCAGAGCCTCAGGTGGGAAGCCTGGGGACACCCGGGGCCCCCAGCCAGCCTCCTCTGCACCCAGAAAACCACAGGGAGCCCCCAGCAGCTCCAGGATCTGCAGGACGAGAAGGTCGCTCTGTCGCTCCCGCCCTGATCGGGGAGGGGAACCTCTGCCCGCAGGTGGGGGGCCCACATCAGGGTGGGGCATGGGTGTCCTGAGCTCACCTGGGGCTGTTCAAAGCCCCCATGAGATTTTCACATGCAGGCAGAGAGTGGAAATCACATGCCCCGGCGCCTCCCATGGACGTGTGCAGAGTGAACCCAGTCTTGGCCTGCTAGCTGGTGGAGGAGGGGGGTGCGCCAGCCCTGGGCGGAGAGGCCCTCAGGGTCTCCAAAGAGTTTTGACTCAGAACGGCCCAGAGTACAGTGCAGGCCTCCACAAAGCTGTGCCCGCCGGGCCTGGAGGGGGCCAAACCTTGCTCCTCGGGTAGAGAACCTGCCTGTAGCTGCATACCCGTCTAGAAGCCTCCCAGGCAGGCAGGGGGCACAGGGCTGATGGGGGGCAGGCACTGGGCGGGCGCATTAGGAGCTGTCCTCTAGAAGGTCGGTCCTGGGTGACAGGGCCTCCCCTTCCTCCCGCCCCACGCAAGGGGTGCAGCTGAGGCCACGACCTGGGCCTGCGGCACTGCAGAAACACCTCCTGCAGCCCATTCCTCCCTCCAAGGCCACAGAAACCAGGGTCAGGCATGTGAGCCTCCCCAGCTTCCTGGCCCCCCTTGCTCTTCGCTCAAGGCCCTGAGATATCCAGACACTGACTGCCTCAGGGGCAGCGGGCGGCCATGTGGCCCAGACCCTGGGATGGCAGGGTCCTGGGGTATGACTGGGCCAGGCCTCTCCTCACCCCACCCTAGGATGGGCAAGGCCAGGCTGGCATCTCTGAGTGAGTAGGGAAGGGAGGAGAGAAAAGCCAAAACTTTAAGGTATATGAACTGTGAAATTAAATCGAAATACTCAAATAAGGAATCGCATAACAACATAAGCAAAGATGTTTACCAGGGCTTGAAGTTAAATACAGATTTTTTCATAAACCCAAACACAGAATGCAATAAAGTTCTGTGGAATGTTAAATATAATTTACAGCAGAAAGAATGTTCCTTGCCATCATAAACCTGCATGCACAATGTCACTACCTGGGCGCTGGGAAGCCAAGTTCCGCTGCCCCCCTGCTGGGCGGCGCTTAGGCTGAGCGGGGCCCCACGGCCTGCTGAGGGGCTGCAGGACCGTAGACTGGAGGGCAGTGGGCGATCCCTGCAGGTGTGGCGCCCCCACCCTCCAGCCAGAGTGCAGGGCTTGTCCGTGGGTCTGCATTTGTCCTGTACTTGGACATTGCTCTAAAACTTGGGTGAGGAGGAGCTCAGGGGAGGACCATCTCCAAACAGTGAGAAGCCACGCGGGGGCTGCCCAGTTCCTGGCCCTACCTGGCCTTGGCCTTGGGGCCCCCCTCCCACCAACATGCTCAGGTGCAGTGTGGGCCTGAGAGCTGCCCACTGGGAGACACCAGTCCCAGACAAGGGGATGGCAGCCAAGGCGCCTAGCTTCCTTTCTGTCCCTTACTCCCAAAGCCCCTCACGGGAAGAGAGCCTTTGGTAGTCATTTACACTGTAGTGAGAATGAGATCCTTGATTGTTCCCCACTCTGTCTGTGGAATGTGGAACTGGAGTCTTTGTTGACCCTGGAAATCCACTGGCATAGAGAGAGTTGGAGAGGGGAAGGGAGCTGCCTAGAGCCACACACCTGATTCCCAGTGAGTGCTGGTTAGAATCCGAATTTCCGGCCTTCCCAGGCCCCTGGGGCAGCAGTTGCTATCAATCAGTGTCCTTGCCGGGGAAAAATCTATCCAGAACAGCCTTCCACCAACCGGAGTCATAGGCTGTGTTTCAGGGTGTGTGTATGTGTGTGCATGTGTGTGTGTGTGTGTGTGCAGGTTATGACATATATCTGATGAGGGGCCCAAGTATTTGTGTGACTGTGAGGATGTGAGGATACCCGTGTGTCATTCAGGGGTGGCAGGGCTCAGTGTATGCTTCCCTGAACTGTGAGGTGGCCACTGCCCAGGGACAGCCTGGGAGCATGTGGGCTGCAGAGGGGCGACATCACCCCCTGGTACCCCACCAGGGCTCCTGAGGCAGGGCAGAGTGGCCTGCCTTGCCCGCAGCCTGTGCGGAAGGGCTTCAGGCTCCTGGGGTGGGGGCAGCCTTTCTGTCTCCTTCGTGGTCAGCTGTGTGTGAAAGGGAAGCCCCGCCATCCCCGTAGGCCAGCCTTGGTGGAGGACCTCAGGCACAACAGCAGAGGCTGGAGGGGAAGAGGGCTGCCCTCACCTGGCACAGGTGGGCTGGGAGGGCAGGAGGGGGCCCACGCGTCCCCAGCAGCCCTGCACACGTGCCCCAGGCTGGGCTGTCTTCCCAGGCCCAGGGCCAACGGGGACCCCCGGGCAGGTTCAGAGGGGGCGGCAGGGGTCACCATCCACCAGGGGCCAGGCTGTGTGCCTCAGCTTCCCCTCTTCCCACTCAGCAAATGCGTGTGGAGGGCCCACTGCATGCCAGGCCCCGAGCCGGGAGGGGGGCCCCCAGGACCAGATGTGGTCTCTGCCCTCTGGGGGCCCCCATCTTGGGGGTGGGACAGCAGGAGCGGTCACAGCCGTGTGGAGAATCAATTTCTGTGCTCATCAGCCAGGCCCCGGGGAGGGGCTGGACCCAGGATGGGCCACCTGGGTTCCCAGGCTTCAGGGGTCTCTGAGGCAACCCTGCCAGGGCATGGTGTCCCGGCCCAGGGCGGCGGCCCCTCATGGCACCTGCCTCCCGCGGTCTCTCCCGGGGCAGTGCCCTCTGCCTGTGCACAGCCGCCTGGCCACTCCTAAGCTGCTGGCGGCTGGTGGACCTCAGACTCCCATCCCTCCTGAGTTTATGCACTGCTGTGGGGAGTATTTTCTTTAAAAACAGGATGGATGTGAGAAAAGCAGCAACGCCCCAAAACCAGCCTTAATGGGCGGCCAGAAGCTCATTAGCACCGAGTGATGGAGCGTCAAGCGCACTGCTAGGAAACAAAAATAAACAACACGCACGCAGGCCCAGGACGGGCGGCTTCCATGCTGGGTGTGCTTGGCACCCAGGTACCTGCGTCCCGGGGGCGATGGTGGCAGGAGGGATCCTGGTCAGCTGGGGTGGGGCATCGCCACTGGATTGCCTTCCTCTGGCCGCCTGTGCTGGGCACCCACCCCGGGAAAGGTCCATGGGAGGTGGCGCTTCTGGGGGGACAGGCCTCCTGGCCCCTCCCAGAGAGGAAACCCTTTGTGGGGAACCTAAACCCTGCTTGGTAATTTAAGCTTGCTTCCTCCTGCCCCATCCTCAGTAAAGATGGAGAACAGCTGGTCACCTCTCTTGTGCTAATAAATCCCGTCTGACTGCTGCCGGGGAGGGACCTGCCGGCTCTGCTGTCTGGCTGAACTCAGCCAGATAGGCCTGGTCGCTGCCTCCGCGGCCAGAGAAGGGCTCTGGAGATCGGAAGGGAGACCCAGGTGGGGCCTATGCCCCCCGCGGCCCCCACTGGCCAGCAGTGTGGGTGGGGGGCGCTGTGCTGGTGACAGAGTCTGCGTTTGGGGGCGACCCTGACTCCTTTGTGCAGCCAAGTTCCAGGCGCATTGTGTACTGGGCCGAACTTTAGCTCACAATTTGGGATTAGAGCAAATCCGAGTATTTTTCTGCATGCCTGCCCGCTCCCGGGCGCCCAGAGCCTGCTGGGTAACTGCCTATTATCCACTGGTTCCACTCCAGTGCCCTCCCCAATAAAACTTTTCATATCCTTATAAACGAACTCGATTGCCGTGTTATAAACATTTACACTGTGCTAACAGATCATCTCCGCACATCAGAATTGGCTAAATTCCCTTTTCCAGATGAATATATTGAAGGAGATTAGAGATATGATAGCTTTTCAGATTGCTGAACCCAGAGAAATTAGTTTAGTGAGCATTTACAGAGGCTAAATTGGAACCATTAAATAGCGGATTAAATTGATGGCACTTTCATTGTCTGTCCTTCGGTACCGCTGTAAAATCAATTAGCCGTCACCGGCCCATTCTCCATATAGTGAGATTGTCACCCTCCCCGGAAGCTGATGCAAAACCTCCCAGTGGTGGCGAGGGGTATGAAAGCACACCTATTAGGTGGTGTGGCATGAAATAACATCAGGGACCTGGCTGCCCGGGAGGGCGGGCGGCGTCACCAGCCTCCGCAGGGCTGTATCGGGGAGCCAGCAGCCCTTCCATCGCTGGCCCCGCACGGTTGGGACCGTTGTCTGGCCCCAATGGCCCGGGAAGTCAGGCCAAGACTGGCTGAGACTGCCTGGAGGTGGTTTTCGGTGTACATAGCATGTGAATCTTGCCATCACAGCCCTGTCCCAGGAACCTAACTAGCCGTGAGCCACAGGGTAGGGCTCTGAGGGGGAGATCCACCGCCCCCCACCGTCCCCCACCGTCCCCGGGGCAGGCGCTCTTGTGCCCTCCTCACAGGAAGGAAACGGGGTCCGGTGTCATGCAGCCGGCCCAAGGTCCGGTGGCCCTCAGAACAGAGAAGCAAGGGCTGGGGATATGAGACGGTTCCGCAGCTGCTCCACGTGGGCACGGATGTGCTTGCTGTGGGGCGGGCCAAGGTGAAGGGACCCCCTGGGGGAGGGGCAGGGAGCACCCCATCTTGGGCCGGCACCTGTTTGTCCCTGCAGAATTCTAATGGCCAGCACAAGAATTCAGGGTTGGACCATTCAGCTCTCCTTGTACTGATGGGTAAACTGAGGCCCAGAGGCACAAGATCAGGTCTCACAGCAGGTGGTGGCTGGGTGGGGTTCCCTAAGGCCAATGCGACTCACCCTCCGCTGCTGTCCCCCCACCCCCACCCCGGGGCACCCTGTGCCCAGCAGGTGCCAAGGGACAAGGAGCTTACCCCAAACACCCTCCAGATACATCTAGGTGCAGAAGCCAGGGCACACATACAGGCAGAGGGTCTGGTCTGGGGGTGAGCATCTGGGGCTGGGGGCCAGGACAGCTGGTCTGCACAGCTCAGTGCCCCATGGGACATCCTGGCCATGGCCTCGGCTTTGGGTGACTCTCGCTGGGCACCCAGGGATCTGACAGTGGCCTTTGCCCTGAGGAGCGCCCTGCAGGGACCCCTCCTTCCACTCCTCCTGAGTTCAGCCCAGAGACCACCTTCTCCAGGAAGGCAGAGCTGACCCCTCCACCCCTCAGTCAGGTCAGGAACCCCAAGCCCCCAGCTCCTGTGGGCAGTTGGGCTTCCCCATGTCATGGTGGTCCCAGCACTGGGCAGGAAATGCTCCGTCTGGGAGCAGCCTGCCTGCCCCATCTGTGATGGAGCCCTTGGGCCCTGCATAGGGCCAGCCCCTCTTGGGTTCGGGAGAGGGGGACCAGCTGTTCCAATGCCCCGGGCACCAAGCAGGTCAGTGAAAACATGACAGGGATGCAGTGGCCAGGGGAGTCCCGTGCGCCCAGCCTGGGGAGCTCACCGTGAGGGGAAGAGTCCCTGCCGGCTGCCCCAGGCGGCTGGGTGGCTGCCCTCCCAGTGACGAGAAAGCACATAGGGTCTTGGCGGCTCTCAGGAGGTGGGTGCCTGCCTCTGTGGGCAAGAGCCCTTTCTGCAAGCATGCGGATGGCACCGTAGCCTACAAAGCCGGACCAGCTGCACCGGGCTGGGGGCCCTCTGGGTGTGACCCCTTAGCTGACCCCCTTGGAGGGTGCTGAGTGGCCGTCCAGGGAAGCAGGCAGAGCTGGCTGCGGCTCAGGGTCAGGGGCCTCCAGAGCCCTGCTTCCAGCCCCTGCAGGGTCCCAGCACCCTCCCTGTCTTCACCCTCCTGACCCCTGACCCTGGCTTCTCTGAGAACTGGCAGCCCCCTCAGGCTGGCTGAGAGGCCCCTGTTCCAGCAGATTAGCGCTCCCCCCAAAGAAAACACACGGTGGGTTTCATGTGAGCCCAGCAGGTGGGCGGGAGGCCTCAGAACAGAAGCCCTGAAGGCTGAGGAGGGGCTGTGGGGGCACTGCGCTGGTCAGGTGACCCGTTGGCATAGAGATGGGGTCTCTGGAGCCGGTGGGAAGTCGGGGGCGAGGCCCGTGGTGGAGGCCCAGGCAGAGTCTGCAGTCTCCCTGCCTCCTTGAGCCCCACTGTCCCCTGGAGGTCCAGGAAAGGACTCCTCCCATTTTATAGACAGAGAAACTGAGGCCCAGGCAGGGGAGGGACTTGCCCAGGGGCTCCTCTGGGATTCAAGCTCCAGGCAGCCTGCCTGTCCTTGTCCAAACTGCAGACCATGGGGCCACGTCCTCGTTTCCGATGGAGAACTGGCCCAGAGAGGGTCAGGGCCTGCCAGGGTCACCCGGGGAGCTGACAGCCACAGAGCCAAGGCCGAGGCCACCTCCTGCCCCCAGCCTGGGCCCCTCTGCTGGGGGCCCTGCAGCCCGTCCCCACCCGAGCCCATCACCATGGCCAGGAGGCAGCTTGCTGGCCTGGGTGGATAAGGTTTCTGGCCAGCTGTGGGGTGGGAGCAGTGGGGTCAGGGGCCGGGTGGGCGGGGTGGGGGAGGCACCCGAGGCAGGTGAGAAGGCCGGCTGCAGGAGGTTCCCACGGGCAAAGGGGTGCCCTCGCCCGCCGGCCCACTGGCCACTGACGGGGTATCTAGAGTAGCTGGCAGCCCAGGCCAGTGGCCCTGCTGAGGCGGGAGCCCTGCCCTGGGAGGGCCCTGGGGCCACGTCCTTGGCCGCTCTGTGCTCCCATTTGGGTGCTCGGTGAGGTCCACCCCTGGGCACCCGAGCCTCCAGGTCAGGGTTGGAGGACTCCCCCAGTTCACGCACCGGGGACATCCCCCCAGTTGGCTGGCAGGCGCCCCCGCCACGGGACCTGGTCAGGCCATTGGCCTCTGCTGCCAGCCCGCCGGGTGAGTGGCTCTGCCCCTCCAGCCTGGGCCTTCCTGGGCCGCTGGGCGGGGAGAGGGCAGGGGCCGGGAACAGATGAGAGGACAAGGTGTGTGTTGCCCGCCGTGCTGCTCACAGATGGAGTTTCACGCTCGGCCCCTAGGGGATGTCGGGGGGGCAGTGGGGAGGGGCCCGGAGGCTGCCGGCTCCCCACTCGGCCTGCGTTCATCTGGCTGTGATGAATGGCTGTCAGCTTTGGTGTGGGGGCCTGGGAGGTCTGAGATGGTGGAGCCAGGTGGAGGCAGGGAGACATGGGTGGAGGAGGCAGCTGGCGCCTGGGGTCGGCCCGCAGTCAGCCTGTCCACCCCTCTGTCCAGCCCTCTCTGTCCTCTGCCCCTGGAAGGAGAGCGCTGGGGCTCTAAGAACACTATCGGAAGCGTTTGGATGGTGGAGCGGACCCAGGCCGGGCAAGGCCAGCAAACAGGCTGCCAGTGCTTCAGCCTGCTATGGGGTGGGGGCCCCGGGGGTTCCCTAGGCTTCAGAAAGCCCCTGAGACGTGGCACACGGGGTGGAGCAGGGTCCACGGGGTCCTGGTCCTGAGGCACCTCTGCACAGCCCCTTCCTGCCTCCTGCTTCCAGCAAGAGGATATGTATGGCTCGTTTGGGTAAGCTGGCCTGTGACCGGGCCCCAGGTCAAGGCCAGAGCAGCCTACCCATCAAGGACATGGGGGCCTGGCTTCCCCTGAGCCTGCTCCCTGGGTGGTGCGGTGAGATCCCGGGCCAGGCAGCATGCACTCAAACCCACCGCCCATCCGCTCCGAGGTGCGGGGCCCTGGACCAGCAGCCCACAGCAGGGCCACCATCCCCTGACTTCTGCTGCTCTGGTTCCAGGGTCACCACCATCGCCCGTGTCTTCACGGGTAAAGCAGCCAGGCTCTCTGAGCACGAGGACAAGGACACAGGCTGGTGGGGAGACGTGCCTGGAAACAGCTCATGTAGGAATCAGCAACGGAGGCTAAAACCAGGAGTGGAAGCACAAGGAATCTGCAGTGCCTCAAAGCACCCCCCACAGGATATTTACCCAATTTCTTAAGCTTTTTGGGGGGATAGACTATCACGACCTAATAATTATCATCTCAGCCGTTCTCAGAGTCCAGCTCAGGGGCATTAAGCACATCACGCTGCCATGCCGCAGCCCTCCACCATCTCCAGAACTGTCCATCCCCCCACGTGGACCCTCTGTCCCCACCGAGCATCCCTCCATCCCACCCCCAGCCCCTGGTGCCCATTGTCAACTTTCCATCTCTAGGAATGTGACTCCCCCAGGGGCCTCATGTAATCACACAGTGTGTGTCCTTCTGTGACTGGCTCATCTCAGCATCACGTCCTCAATGTTCACCCATGCTGGAGCAGGTGTCAGAATCCCCTCCCTTTTTTTTCCATCCACCCACCCACCCACTCACCCACTCAACCCACCCATCTACCCACCTATCCACACACAACATCCATCCACCCACCCACCATCCACCCACCCACTCACCCACCACCCACCACCCACCCATGTATATTCGTTGAGTCAGTTAAATGCAGGGCATCGCCCAGTTCCTTGTTCAGTAATTAGGCAAAACAAAGCCCCTGACCTCGTGGCACTTATACACCAATAAGGGGGAAAAGCAAGCAAAAGAGAGAGGAAATCTACGAATTATACGCACAGGGAGGGACTAGGTCTTGATGGGACACGGGAGAGGGGACAACACTTCCTCAGGCGGCCAGCGAGACTCCTTGGAGACATGAAAGATGAAGCAAACAGCTATGGGGTTCAAGGCAGAACATCACGGGCAGAGGGAACAGCCCAGATAAGCGCCGTGAGGCTGCAAGGAGCCTGTCACACTCAAAGAGCAGAAAGCCCACTGTAGAGGCTGTACCCTGGGCATGAGGCAAGGTGGGCAGGGCCACCAGGGGCCAGAGTGCAGGCTGGAGAGGCCTGGCGAGTATGCCTTGTCAGCTTAGTGGCCAAGCGCTAGAGGGTCCCAGTCAGGAGAGCACCATGACTCAAAATGCTCACAATTGTTGCTGTGGGGAGAGGGTCCTTCCAGGGAGACCAGTGAGGAGGGTATGGGGCGTCTGGGGCAGGAGGCTGGCAGCCTGGCCCGGGCAGAAGTTGGATCAGGTAGAGCTGTCAGGAGTGCCACTCAGGAGGGAGGAGTACAAAGGCGGCTCTCAGATTTCTGCCGGATGGTGGTGCTGGGGCAGGAGCAAAGAGTTTTTGTGGAAGCCTGAGTCCAGTGTCAGCCAGCCCATGGGAGCCAGGATGCCCATCACACATCCAGGGGGAGGCGGCGAGCCCCTGCTGTGAATGAGCTTTCTCAAAAGGTGGGGCTGGGAGCCGTCAGCACAGACACCACTGACACCGCCTCTCCCAGCACATTCCAGGGGCCATGAATGTCGCTGCCCCTCCCCAGCCCCACCGTGCTTGACTCCAGGCCTGCCGTGATCTGGTGCATTGTTTAATCCAGGCATACAGGAGGAGTGGAAGTGAGCTGGGTGGTGCTTGGTGGGGCCCCATGCAGAGACTGGACCCTGGCATCTGAGGACTGCACCCACTGCTTAGCAGAAAAGCCCCTGAAACCACAGATCCCCAGCTTGTGAAGACGGGGGCCCCTTTGCCAGGGTGCTGGAAGCCAGGCAGCCCTGGAAAGGAATTTGGTAGCATGAGTTAAGCATTGTGGAAATGCTCAGTGCCTTTGACCTCTGGGGTGCTCTTGTAAGGAAATAACCCAAAATATGGGGAGAGAGATAGGCCCAAAGATTTTCACTGCAACATTGTTTTTAATGACCAAGAAAAAATTGGAAGCAGCTGAAATGCCCAACAATTGGACAGACGTTTAATAAATTATAGCATACATGCTCAATGGAATAGTAGACAGTCATTAAAAGTGGTAATTAGGAAGACTGGGTGGGATATGCAAACGCTATAGTAAGATGTTGAGCAGTGTATAGAATTATGTGTACATTAAGGGT
>JAVSCE010000765.1:0-164639 GCA_032199065.1 Smutsia gigantea | reverse complement strand
AAAAAACTACCCAAGAACAAACCCCTGGGCCTGATGGATTCACCTCTGAATTCTACCAGACATATAGAGAAGAAATAACACTGATTCTCCTTAAAGTTTTCCAAAAATAGAAGAGGAGGGAATACTTCCAAACTCATTCTATGAAGCCAGCATCACTCTAATACCAAAACCGGCAAAGACCTCACCAAAAAGAAAATTACAGACCAATATCCCTGATGAACGTAGATGCAAAAATACTCAACAAAATATTAGCAAACCGAATTCAAAAATACATCAAGAGGATCATACACCATGATCAAGTGGGATTCATCCCAGGATGCAAGGATGGTACAACATTCGAAAATCCATCAACATCATCCACCACATCAACAAAAAGAAGAACAAAAACCACATGATCATCTCCATAGATGCTGAAAAAGCATTTGACAAAATTCAGCATCCATTCCTGATTAAAACTCTCAACAAAATGGGTATAGACGGCAAGTACCTCAACATTATAAAGGCTATATATGACAAACCCACAGCTAACATCATACTTAACGGCGAGACGCTGAAAGCTTTTCATCTAAGATCGGGAACAAGACAGGGATGCCCACTCTCTCCATTGTTATTCAACATAGTACTGGAGGTCCTAGCCACAGCAATCAGACAAAAGAAAGACATACAAGGCATCCAGATTGGTAAAGAAGAAGTCAAATTGTCACTATTTGCAGATGACATGATACTGTACATAAAAAACCCTAAAGATTCCATTCCAAAACTACTAGAACTAATATCTGAATTCAGCAAAGTTGCAGGATACAAAATTAACACACAGAAATCTGTTGCTTTCCTATACACTAATGATGAACTAACAGAAAGAGAAATCAGAAAAACAATTCCATTCACAATTGCATCAAAAAGAATAAAATACCTAGGAATAAACCTAACGAAGGAAGTGAAAGACCTGTACTCTGAAAACTACAAGACACTCCTAAGAGAAATTAAAGAGGACACTAACAAATGGAAATGCATCCCATGCTCTTGGCTAGGAAGAATAAATATTGTCAAAATGGCTATACTACCTAAAGCAATCTACAGATTCAATGCAATCCCTATCAAACTACCAACAGCTTTCTTCAATGAACTGGAACAAATAATTCTAAAATTCATATGGAACCACAAAAGACCCCGAATAGCCAAAGCAATCCTGAGAAGGAGGAATAAAACAGGGGGAATTACACTCCCTGACTTCAAGCTCTACTACAAAGCCACAGTAATCAAGACAATTTGGTATTGGCACAAAAACAGACCCACAGACCAGTGAAACAGAATAGAAAATCCAAACATTAACCCAAACATATACAGTCAATTAATATTTGATAAAAATGCCTTGGATATACAATGGGGAGATGACAGCCTCTTCAGCAGCTGGTGTTGGAAAAACTGGACAGCTACATGTAAGAGAATGAAACTGGACTACTGTCTAGCCCCATACAGAAAGGTAAACTCAAGGTGGATCAAAGACTTGAATGTAAGTCATGAAACCATAAAACTCTTAGAAAAAAACATAGGCAAAAATCTCTGGACATAAACATGAGCAACTTCTTCATGAACATATCTCCCCGGGCAAGGGAAACAAAAGCAAAAATGAACAAGTGGGACTATATCAAGCTGAAAAGCTTCTGTACAGCAAAGGACACCATCAGTAGAACAAAAAGACATCCTACAGTATGGGAGAATATATTCATAAAAAACTTATCTGATAAAGGGTTGACATCCAAAATATATAAAGAACTCATGCACCTTAACAAACAGAAAGCAAATAATCCAATTAAGAAATGGGCAGAGGACATGAATAGACACTTCTCCAAAGAAGAAATTCAGATGGCCAACAGGCACATGAAAAGATGCTCCACATCGCTAATCATCAGAGAAATGCAGATTAAAACCACAATGAGATATCACCTCACACCAGTGAGGATGGTCAACATCCAAAACACAAACAACAACAAATGTTGGCGAGGCTGTGGAGAAAAGGGAACCCTCCTACACTGCTGGTGGGACTGCACATTAGTTCAACCATTGTGGAAAGCAGTATGGAGGTTCCTCAAAAAACTCAAAATAGAAATACCATTTGACCCAGGAATTCCACTCCTAGGAATTTACCCTAAGAATGCAGCAGCCCAATTTGAAAAGGACAGATGCACCCCTATGTTTATCGCAGCACTATTTACAATAGCCAAGAAATGGAAGCAACCTAAGTGTCCATCAGTAGATGAATGGATAAAGAAGATGTGGTACATATACACAATGGAATATTATTCAGCCATAAGAAGAAAACAAATCCTACCATTTGCAACAACATGGATGGAGCTAGAGGGTATTATGCTCAGTGAAATAAGCCAAGCCGAAAAAGACAAGTATCAAATGATTTCACTCATATGTGGAGTATAAGAACAAAGAAAAAATACTGAAGGAACAAAACAGCAGCAGACTCACAGAACCCAAGAACGGACTAATAGTTACCAAAGGGAAAGGGACTGGGGAAAATGGGCGGGAAGGGAGGGATAAGAGGGAAAAAGGGGCATTACGATTAGCAGATGTAATGTTCGGGGGGCACGGAGAGGGCAGTACAACTCAGAGAAGACAAGTAGTGATTCTATAGCATCTCACTACGCTGATGGACAGTGACTGTAATGGGGTTGGTGGGGGAGACCTAATGAAGAGATAGTTTAATAACCGTAATATTGCACATGTAATTGTAGATTAATGATAATAAAATAAATTATATTAAAAAAATGTTTATTCATAATTAAGGTTATACCATGTTACTTGCAGTGTTTAGTCCTCATGACTGAAAACTATAATTTAAAAGTATATAATTTGTTAAATGGCTTATCTGCTCAGTACAATTAAATCTGAACATAACTGTCCATTTTGAGGTGTGTAGTGTTCAAGGAAGTAATGAAACCTTTGACTAAAGACATAAAATGATGGCAATTACTCAAGGATTATATGTTAATTAGCAAATTATTTTCCTCAAACAATAATATTCAAGAATTTTTAAATTATACTCCCAAATAGTCATTATGTAACACTATTATCCAGAGGTGAAAAAAAGGTTAAAAGGAGAAACACAAAGCAGAAGCACTGCCTATGACAAAGTACCTGCCGGCACTGCCTGTGGAAGTGTACGCGTTACTAGAGGTGGCTGCAGAGCTGAAAACACTGTCTAGTTCTGCCAGGGCTGCGTACTTGTCTGAAGATGCACTTGACTGACTGGGAACTGAAACCACAGAACCAACAGGAGCTTTACCTGTGGTTCCAAAGCCACTCCCCTGATCACCACCTGCAAACAAACAAAAACAAATTATGCCAAAATTTTAAGTCAATGGTTTCAACTTAACCACATTTGCCATGAAACACATGTAAATTTAAAAATGATGTGAACTATGCAAATAAATGGACAGCATTATAGATTCTTATCTATTAAGTTATCTAGAAAATAGTGGACAAGATCAGCTGTGCTACATACTACTGTAGCAAAGACAGACTATTGTTTCTGTAACAAAAACTAGGACTCTACCAATAACATGTCTAGATAATGCATGAACAAGAAACTTATAAAGTGCTGCATTAACATCTCCAAGACAGGTAGGTGCATCTCATTCAAGTCAACATACAAATTCATAAGATGTGGGATTCTGACATGAACAACCTACTAATAATATTTTCTCAGGGCTGCCCATGAAAAAATTAGAGGTAGTTATAAGAGGAAACATTTACAGAGCACTTACTATGTGCCAGGCAGTGTTCTAAACACCTTACATGCAAAAACACATACACTAAAACTCTGTGAGTTCAGTACTATTACTCTCCACATTTTGGAGATGAGAAAGCAGGCTCTGAGAACAGGACACAGAATCCAGTATGAAAGGAGGCCCCTGCTGTTCCCCACTGTACTATGCCTTTCAAGAATCAAAATACTGGCCTTAAGACCAAAACTAGGTATAATAATACACTGTAAAAATCGTGGATTAGGTTTTTAAAAATAAATACCAAGGTATTAGTAGAAAATGGTTCATTATGAATATATTGGACAGAAACTACCAAATAACCCTCCAATTAGCCCTACTGATAGGATTTCCTGGCTCTTTATGACCTCAGGACATACAGCATGCTTTGTAAGACAAAGTTAAATTATTGTCAATTATTTCTTTTAACTGTAAGTTTACAAATTCATTTCTAAGCCTTTAGTTTTTTAGTTATTTCAAGATCCCAAATGTACCAAATAGTCATGAAAACTCAGTATGGACAAAATTTCTATACAACCAAGAAAAACATTAACATCCTCAGATTTTAATCAATATGACCAAATTTAAAGGGACTGTTTAATACACAAATTTGTATTTGTTTTGCTTAAAGTCTGATACCTTGCCCAGCACTGAAGATATTGTCTAAATTAGCAAGTGCTGCATATTTGTCTGTAGTCTGTAGACCAGCTTTGTTTGTTGAAACTTTACTAACAGCTGATGCTGTTTGGTGACTCTGGGAAGTACTGAAGGTTCCAAAATCAGCACTGGAGGATTTGGGGAAGTTATCAAAATGAGCAAAATTAGCATTTACTGATCCAGCACTTCCACCTGTAACAGAATAAACACAATACTTGAAATTTCTAGGTTTTCCCCAATATCCTTTGATAGATTATATGATAATTTCTTCCTAAATTAAGTGTTCTATAAGCAATCCTATATTCTTAAAAATAGTAACTGGTAAATGGCATTCAACTTTAGTCACCTACACATGATTTTTTATAATTTGCAAAACTAGATTTTCAAAGGCCCTGGCAATATGTACGATAACAAGTTTCTATGTGTAATTATCTACTCTGAATTGAAGAATATAATTCACAGGGGAGTAACTCCATGCTACTTGTTTTGAAATTCAGTTACTTATAAAACTTTTTTATAGCTGAATGCATATAAAACATTTGCTATATACTATGATCTTTTACTAGTTCTCCCCAAACTCCATAAGTGAGATACAAAGTATCTTACACTACAAGCTTTTATAGCTCCACTGAAGACTTGGTTGAAACAAATCCCAGGGTAGAGACTTGTTTTAAGATGTACAATTTGATCCAGAATTTCTTAAAAGGTGGTCTTTGAGCTTTAGACTTATTTTACTTGAAGAACTATTATTTAATTACATACGGTAATTTAAGGTACATACACCATGATGTCCTCAGTAAAATCATGCCCTATTATGTAGTTCAAGGAATAAAAATATAGTACATAATATCTAAGTAATTTAAATATTACAGCAATTTTTGACTTTACAGAGCACAACTCTGCTAGTATACAGCTGACCCTTGTACGACATGGGTTTGAACTATACAGGTGCACTCAATACACAGATTTTTTTTCAATAAATACATCAGCATTTTTTTTGGATATGTAACAATTTATAAAAACATTTTTTCCCTAACTTACTGTTAGAATACAGCATGTAATATGTTTAACATAGAAAATATGTGTTAATCCACTGTTTATGTTATTAGTAAGGCTTCTGGTCAGCAGCAGGCTATTATTAAGTTTTGGAGGAGTCAAAAGTTATAGGCAGATTTTCGACTGTGCTGAGGGTCGGTTGGGTACCCCTAGTTTGTTCAAGGGTCAACTGTATATCCTGCTAAGATTTTAAAGACTGTTCTACATTCTAGAGACTTCACTAAAGTACTACCAAGACTAAAACCAGTATTTTATTCTATGCCTTTGATGCTATACCGCTACACTTCTGATACTGATTCTTTATGCCTAAACACTGGTTTCAGTAATGAAAATAGTATATACATAGTTATATACTGAAGTGATAGCAAAGCACACTTAGTTATTTTAAAAACAGAAAGATACACCCTTTTAAAACACACACACACACGCTTCCATCAGTTTTTCAGACATTCTAAAATATATACTCATAAAATTTCAGGAATTAAACTCCAGTTTTCAATTCAAACTAAGTAATGTGTGTGTTTAAATGATTATGATCTGTTACACATGTCTGGTAAACAAAGTACACACTAAGCTTTCAAAATCTATATGAAGACACTGATTTCAAGCTATTTAATCAACTAACCCTTTTACCGCATAATAATGTGTTCTCTAAGTCTGAGTTTAGTAATAATGAAGAGGGAGTAAAAGAGAGAATTTATGAATAATTATCATTAAAAGATAATATTTAGAACTGAAAATCCATGAAATACAGCACAAAACATACAAATTAGTAAAAGATGCCTACTTAACAACAGAACTTACTGTTGGTAGCCTGGAGAGGAAAAGCTGAAGTAAATTCACCAAAACTGCAGCTAGATGAAAGCATTCTAAGTGCTGGACAGCCAGAAATTATGAAAATGATGAAATTTAATGAAAAAAAAGAAAAGAAAATTGAAAGAAAAGGCTAAGACAGTACACAGTTAAAAGCTGAAAGAAAAGCAATCAGCCAATATACAAACAAGGGTTCAGTGAGTTTCTAAAAACAATAGTTTATGGAAGAGTGTTCAATGCTTGAAGACCAATTCCTGCACAGAAAACTATTTTCCACGTTTGTTTAAAGTGAGTGTTAAATAATCTATGCTTGACAATATTTACTCAAGCGTGTTGCCCTGAAAATTACTTACAATTTTTAGTTCTATGGAAATAATCAATTAGCTTCTGTCATTCAGAGCCAATGTGTGAATCTAAAAAATTTTGGGTACTTCAATACCTCTGTGCATGAGAAATTTAAGGAAGAGTCATGTGCAGGAAAAGGAGAACAGATGTTGTGAATTAGACAATATACCAGAGTTCAGAAAAACAAATGAACACAGGAAAAAATAAAGATTTCAGGTTTCCCCAGAGCTTTGTAAGACAGAACTATTTTAAAATCAGATAATTACAGAACTTAAGTTTAATTTTTCAAAACTACATCTAAAGAGTTTTATTTTGTGTTGTAAAATAAACATTTATGCATATGCTGGAGAAGCTCTACCTGTAGTTTGGGGCTGAAAAGGAGAGTGACTTGCTGTGGGGAAACCTCCAAAATTACTCGAACCACTAGACTGTCCAAATGCATCAAAGTTTGCAAAATCTGCATTTGCAGAATTCTGAGCTGTAAATGGTAAGGAACAATATATGTTAATGAATATGACAACTATAAAGGAAAATTATGACAAATGATTTTAAGAATTTTATAAAATTTTCTATGTTTTCACAACTCACTTTAAAGAGAATTCATTTAGAAATTAGATTTTAAATCCTACCAGTGATTTAACCTAGTTTCAAGCAATTTTCTAAAGGGTTTCCAGAACTTCTCAAAAACAACTTTGTATAATGATAAATTTGTATGCAATACCCTTTGAGTGACCTCAGGAATAGTACTGTAAAAGTGACTCTATTAAGGAAACTGAATTAAGAGCACTAAATACATGAGTTACTATAAAAGAGATGGAGGACATAAAATACATTCTGGAAAATTCAGATTTAAAATAGCAATAAGTAATTTCAACAGCTATGTGAATCCAAAATAGTGATACTAAGGTTGTTTTAATATATTATTATTTTTTAAGTTTATAGCTATGTTACACAACAGCATATAAAAAGGAAAAAAAAAAACCAACCTGAAATGTGTAACAAGGATATGATCACCAAACTGAAGATATTCATTCACATTCTATTAGAAGCCTACCATTTTCAAACATATTAAAATTTAAGAAACGATGAAAACTAGTAAATATTATGACCTAAGGTACACCACATACTCAGTGAAAAAAACCAATTGGTGTTTCCCAACTGGTCATCAATCTAAGAGCAAAATTCTAGGTTTCTCTAAACTTAAAATATTTAATAAAACAATTCAAAAGATTTTTTTTTTAAAGGCTGGAACAGATGCTGGATAAGAGTCTTACAGAGGATATGATGAGAATAATATATGGCTGGTATGCAGGAAAGGAAATGCTTAGTCTAAGAATGAAAAGCATGTCCAGAAGGTAGAGAAATGTTAAATATCACCAACAGAGTAAAAGTTGGGTACTTTAAA
Source organism: Smutsia gigantea (assembly GCA_032199065.1). NCBI lineage: Eukaryota > Metazoa > Chordata > Mammalia > Pholidota > Manidae > Smutsia > Smutsia gigantea. Next base: position 156,587 of record JAVSCE010000765.1, on the reverse strand, counting down.
TCCTTTACAGGCAACTCTACTTCTAGGAAGTTTCTGTAAAAAATTAAAAACTCAAATGGCCAGCAATGAAGAATCACTTAAATACACTGTAGAACATCATACAATGGAATATAATGCAGCCATTTAAAAAAATCATGTAGAAGAATATTTGGTCCTATATGTAACAAAAATGTTATGACAAAGTAAATAAGATAAACAAGTTAACAAATTCCAGATAACATTTTTATGGGCCAATGTTTCTGAACATGGCATTATGGGCACAAAAAATCTGCATTTTAGTCAACTAAAAAGTAATGGGATTTCAGATAGGTATCATCTTCTTTACCTGAGTTTACCATTTTTCCATTAACATAAAACATTATTCTAGAAGAAAATTAGGAAAACTTACAGCATTTTATGTAATTACTGTATGTGTACCTAAAAAGGTATGTGACATCAAAGAGGAAATATAAAGTAGACCCCCATTCATTAGACACCTGTGCCACTTCCTTTCTCATGTGCTCACACCTATACTTCTGACATGTGGAGTACCATCCCACATATCACTGCTCACATTTCATTCTTGAACACCTTTCAATAATGTGTTTTATCCTGTATCTCTAACACTACACAGAAATACCTAAATTAAAAGGATACTTCCTGCTTAACAGTAAAAATTCTGTATTTTCTGGATACCCTGCAATCTTTTGTCACTGTTTTTACCTGAGATGATAAAATTCAATTTATTTATAAGCTGAAATCTTACTTTCCCAAAAATAAATATAAAGGAAGAAATAGTAAAATATAAATTAAAAATTAGTTTCTTGAAAAATATTTTCAAAGAAACATCTATACAAGTTTAAATAGTAAATATAATACAAGCTTAACAGTTACCATTTAGCATTGCTGAGAACAGCAGAAAGCAAGCACAGTTTAGTGAAAAGGGAATCTGAGGTAAGAATGAGAGAATTCCATCCTAACATCTCTCACTTGTTATGCCTCTAAAAGTTTTCCCACTAGTAAAGTGAGAGGACTCACTAGGTCTCTACTTGCAAATCCAGCACTGTGATTCTACAACTTAGAAGAAAACAAGAATAAATTCTTTTAAGAGCTTTGAAATACTAGGCCAAGAAGAAAACACTACTGAAAGACAAAATAAATTTGTAAGGCCAAAATATACAATATATAAATACAACTATAAACCAAATGAATAGAAAAGATGGTATAGGAAGTTCTCAAAGTGGGTTATATTGCAAAAGGCAAATTTCTAAGTTTTTATAAACAATTTACTCATGGATCTGAGAACAAATGAAATGTATTTGTTCCTTGTAGAATAGGAATAAGGTCCCTAAAAGTTAGTTTATTGCTTATAACCTCAACCATATATGTAATCTGTAATACTAAAAATACATATTCTACATTTAACTTATATTGAGAACATTATAGGGGCAAAAGTACACATTTAACATGCTTGAAACATCATCAGGAAAAAAAAATCAGTTTAATGCAATCTATTTTGTTGGTCAAGTCTATTTTATCACATTTCCATTCTGTCGGTGTTTTCCAACCAGAGCACTGAACACATTCATCAAACACCTATTCATTATAGCAAGACATGGCTTGTAATAGTCCCATCAGTTTTCATTTGTAGACAACGGATCTACTCACTGTCTCAACATTGGTTTTGGTACCTTTTAGAATGTATAAGTGCTGTGGAAAGAACTTTGGTAAACACAACTTTGGAAATTGAACACTAATAAAATTCAGTAACAAAAATGCTATCTGGAATCTCAAGCAATCTCTACACAAAGACATCCAAGCTACACAGAATGTGACACAAAAGTAAAGACGCTTTTTAAATAATCTTACTTCAAAAAGTACAAAGGAAAGGACTTCCGGGAAGATGGTGGCATGAGCAGGGTGGCTGATATCTTCTCCCAAAGCCGTATGTATTTATGAAAATACAACAAATACAACTATTCCTAAAAAAGAGACGAGAAGATACAGGACAGCACATAGCCTGCAGCTACACCCGAGAGGACTCGGCACCCCGCGAAGTGGGTAAGATACGGAGCCACGACCGGGCAGGACCTGAGCACTCCCCCACCTTAGCACACCGGCGGGAGGAGAGGATTCAGAGCCAGGAGGGAGTGGAAGTACAAGGCCTGCGAAATAACCAGCCCTGGGGATCTGCGCCGGGAGCACTGACACACATTGCACGGTGTATCGGAGATTGGAGAGACAGAGAGTGCAGGATCTGAGCTTGGGAAGGCACGGGATACTCGCAGCACACTCCAGGGACAAAAGAAAAGTGCGTGCTCTTTTTTTAGTGGTCTCAAAGAGACAAGGGCCCAGGATCTTCCCAGCACACTCAGCCCAGCAGGCTGGGAGTCCTGGGGAATTTGGACCCCTTGGCTGGCGACTGGGAAAGAGTAGCCGCACTCAGAATTCCCATAGAGATCAAGAGCTTCCCATTCATTCCCGCCACAGCCAGAGCTACTAAGGACCCCGAGGAGCGGCGCAGCCGCGGCTGCGGAATAGTGGAGCAAAAGCGCCACCTACAGCATCCTCACAGAATCTACTCCCGGTTGGTGTTTTCTTTTTTTCTTTCTGTTTTCTTTTCTTTTCTTTCTTTTCCTTCTTTTTTTTTCCTTTTTTTCTTTTTTTTCTTTTTAAAGGTCTTAAAGAGGCCAGCTGACATATGTGGCACTTACCAGCGACCACTTTTATCGCCATGAAGACAGAGGAATATGGTACAAACAGAAACTCACGCAGACCCAGCCAACACCAGAGAGGGAACCGGAAGGGATGGAAATGCACAACCTTCCTGAAAAGAATTCAGAACAAAAGTCATAACCATACTGATGGATCTACAGAGAAATATGCAAGAGCTGAGGGAGGAGGTGAGGTAAGTGAGGAAAGACAATGCAGAATTCACACAAGTGATCGACGGGCTTAGCAGCAGACTGGACGAGATGCAAGAGACTGTTAATGGAATAGAAATCAGAGAACAGGAATACAGAGAAGCTGAGGCAGAGAGAGATAAAAGGATCTCTAGAAATGAAAGAATATTAAGAGAACTGTGTGACCAATCAAACAGAACAATATTCGCATTATAGGAGTACCAGAGGAAGAACAGAGAGAAAAAGGGATAGAAAGTGTCTTTGAAGAAATAATTGCTGAAAACTTCCCCATGTTGGGGAAGGAAATAGTCTCACAGTCCATGGAAGCCCACAGACCTCCCAATACAAGGGACCCAAGGAAGACAACACCAAGACACATATTATTTAAAATGGCAAAGATAAAGACAGAGTATTAAAGGCAGCTAGAGAGAGAAAAAAGATCACCTACAAAGGAAAACCCATCAGACTTCTTAACAGAAACCTTACAGGCCAGAAGAAAACGGCATGATATATTTAATATAATGAAACAGAAGGGCCTCGAACCAAGAATATTGTATCGAGCACGATTATCACTTAAATATGACGGAGGGATTAAACAATTTCCAGACAAGCGAAAGCTGAGGGAATTTGCCTCTCATAAACCAACTCTACAGGATATCTTAATTGGACTGCTCTACAGGGAAGCACTCCTAAGGCTAAAAAGATGTCACCAGAGAAAATAAAATCATAGCAGAGAAAGCAGACCATCCAAATACTAACTAAAGGCAAAGAATAAAACATCTATTATAGAAAGAATGGTGGAGGAAGAATAAGAAGGGAGAAAATAAAGAAACAAGAGACAGTGTTTACAATAAGTTAACAAGAAAGTTAAGTTAGATTGTCAGATAGTAAAGAAGCAACCCTTGAACCTTTGGTAACCACGAATCTAAAGCCAGCAATGGCAATAAGTACATATATATTGATAATCACCCTAAATGTAAATGGACTGAATGCACCAATCATAAGACACGGACTAACAGAATGGATAAAAAAGCAAGACCCATCTATATGCTGCTTACAAGAGACTCACCTCAAACCCAAAGATATACACAGACTAAAAGTGAAGGGATGGAAAAAGATATTTCATGCAAACAACAAAGAGAAAAAAGCAGGTGTGGCAGTACATGTATAAGACAAAATAGACTTCAAAACGAAGAAAGTAGCAGGAGATAAAGAAGGACATTACATAATGATAAAGGGGTCAGTCCAACAAGAGGACATAACCATTATAAATATATATGCACCCAACACAGCAGTGCCAGCATATGTGAAACAAATACTAACAGAATTAAAGGAGGAAATAGAAGCAATGCATTCATTTTAGGTGACTTCAACACATCACTCACTCCAAAGGACAGATCAACCAGACAGAAAATAATTAAAGACACAGAGGCACTGAACAACACACTAGAAAAGATGGACCTAACAGACATTTACAGAACTCTACACCCAAAAGCAACAGGATACACATTTTTCTCAAGGGCACATGGAACATTTTCCAGAATAGACCACATACTAGGCCACAAAAAGAACCTCAATTAATTCAAAAATATTGAAATCCTACCAACCAACTTCTCAGATCACAAAGGTATAAAGCTAGAAATAAATTTTAGAAAGAAATCAAAAAGGCTCACAAATACATGGAGACTTAACAACATTCTCCTAATTAATCAATGGGTCAATGACCAAATCAAAACAGAAATCAAAGAATATATGGAGACTAATGACAACAACAACACAAAGCCACAACTTCTGTGGGATGCAGCAAAGGCAGTTCTAAGAGGAAAGTATATTGCAATCAAGGCCTATTTAAAGAAGGAAGAACATTCCCAAATGAATAGTCTAAAGACACAATTACTGAAATTGGAAAAAGAAGAACAAATGAGGCCCAAAGTCACTAGAAGGAGGGACATAATAAAGATCAGAGAAGAAATAAATAAAATTGAGAAGAATAAAACAATAGAAAAAATCAATGAAACCAAGACCTGGTTCTTTGAAAAAATAAACAAAATAGATAAACCCCTAGCCAGACTCATTAAGAGAAAAAGACAATCTACACACACAAAACAGAATCAGAAATGAGAAAGGAAAAATAACGACAGACCCCACAGAAATACAAAGAATCATAAGAGAATATTATGAGACTCTATATGCTAGCAAGCTGGAAAACCTAGAAGAAATGGACAACTTTTTAGAAAAATACAACCTTCCAAGACTGACCAAGCAAGAAACAGAAAAACTAAACAGACCAATCACCAGCAACGAAATTGAAGCGGTAATCAAAAAACTACCCAAGAACAAAACCCCCGGACCAGATGGATTCACCTCAGAATTGCACCAGACATATAGAGAAAAAGTAACACCCATTCTCCTTAAAGTTTTCCTAAAAATAAAGAGGAGGGAATACTTCCCAACTTGTTCTATGAAGCCAGCATCACTCTAATACCAAAACCTGGCAAAGACCTCACCAAAAAAGAAAATTACAGACCAGTAATATCCCTGATGAGCGTAGATGCAAAAATACTCAACAAAATATTAGCAAACCGAATTCAAAAATACATCAAGAGGATCATATACACCATGATCAAGTGGGATTCATCCCAGGGATGCAAGGATGGTACAACATTTGAAAATCCATCAACATCATCCATCACATCAACAAAAAGAACAAAAACCACATGATCATCTCCATAGATGCTGAAAAAGCATTTGACAAAATTCAGCATCCATTCATGATTAAAACTCTAAACAAAATGGGTATAGACGGCAAGTACCTCAACATCATAAAGGCCATATATGACAAACCCACAGCTAACATCATACTTAATGGCGAGAAGCTGAAAGCTTTTCATCTAAGATCGGGAACAAGACAGGGATGCCTACTCTCTCCACTGTTATTCAACATAGGACTGAAGGTCCTAGCCATGGTAATCAGACAAAAAAAAGACATACAAGGCATCCAGATTGGTAAAGAATAAGTCAAATTGTCACTATTTGTACATGACATGATATTGTACATAAAAAACCCTAAAGACTCCACTCCAAAACTACTAGAACTAATATCTGAATTCAGCAAAGTTGCAGGATACAAAATTAACACAAAGAAATCTGTTGCTTTCCTATACACTAATGATGAACTAACAGAAAGAGAAATCAGAAAAAAATTCCATTCACAATTGCATCAAAAAGAATAAAATACCTAGGAATAAACCTAACGAAGGAAGTGAAAGACCTGTACTCTGAAAACTACAAGACACTCCTAAGAGAAATTAAAGAGGACACTAACAAATGGAAATTCATCCCATGCTCTTGGCTAGGAAGAATAAATATTGTCAAAATGGCTATACTACCTAAAGCAATCTACAGATTCAACGCAATCCCTATCAAACTACCAACAGCTTTCTTCAATGAACTGGAACAAATAATTCTAAAATTCATATGGAACCACAAAAGACCCCTAATAGCCAAAGCAATCCTGAGAAGGAGGAATAAAACGGGGAATTACGCTCCCTGACTTCAAGCTCTACTACAAAGCCACAGTAATCAAGACAATTTGGTATTGCCACAAAAACAGGCCCACAGACCAGTGGAAAAGAATAGAAAATCCAAACATTAACTCAAACATATACAGTCAGTTAATATTTGATAAAGGAGCCTTGAATATACAATGGGGAGAAGACAGCCTCTTCAGCAGCTGGTGTTGGCAAAACTGGACAGCTCCATGTAAGAGAATGAAACTGGACTACTGTCTAACCCCATACACAAAGGTAAACTCAAGGTGGATCAAAGACCTGAATGTAAGTCATGAAACCATAAAACTCTTAGAAAAAAACACAGGCAAAAATCTCTTGGACATAAACATGAGCGACTTCTTCATGAACATATCTCCCTGAGCAAGGGAAACCAAAGCAAAAATGAACAAGTGGGACTATATGAAGCTGAAAAGCTTCTGTACAGCAAAGCACACCATCAGTAGAACAAAAAGACATCCTACAGTATGGGAGAATATATTCATAAATGACATATCCGATAAGGGGTTGATATCCAAAATATATAAAGAACTCATGCATCTTAACAAAGAAAAAGCAAATAATCTAATTAAGAAATGGGCAGAGGACATGAATAGACAGTTCTCTAAAGAAGAAATTCAGATGGCCAACAGGCACATGAAAAGATGCTCCACATCGCTAATCATCAGAGAAATGCAGATTAAAACCACAGTGAGATATCACCTCACACCAGTAAGGATGACCAACATCCAAACTCAAACAACAACAAATGTTGGCGAGGATGTGGAGAAAAGGGAACCCTCCTACACTGCTGGTGGGAATGCACATTAGTTCAACCATTGTGGAAAGCAGTATGGAGGTTCCTCAAAAAACTCAAAACAGAAATACCATTTGACCCAGGAATCCCACTCCTAGGAATTTACCCTAAGAATGCAGGAGCCCAGTTTGAAAAAGACATATGCACCCCTATGTTTATTGCAGCACTATTTACAATAGCCAAGAAATGGAAGCAACCTAAGGGTCCATCAGTAGAGGAATGGATAAAGAAGATGTGGTACATATACACAATGGAATATTATTCAGCCATAAGAAGAAAACAAATCCTACCATTTGCAACAACATGGATGGAGCTAGAGGGTATTATGCTCAGTGAAATAAGCCAAGCCGAAAAAGACAAGTATCAAATGATTTCACTCATATGTGGAGTATAAGAACAAAGAAAAAATACTGAAGGAACCAAACACCAGCAGACTCACAGAACCCAAGAACGGACTAATAGTTCCCAAAGGGAAAGGGACTGGGGAAGATGGGTGGGAAGGGACGGATAAGGGGGAAAAAGGGGCATTACGACTAGCAGATGTAATGTTGGGGGGGCACGGGGAGGGCTGTACAACTCAGAGAAGACAAGTAGTGATTCTATAGCATCTCACTACGCTGATGGACAGTGACTGAAATGGGGTTGGTGGGGGGGACCTGATGAAAGGGGTAGTTTAATAACCATAATATTGCACATGTAATTGTAGATTAATGATACCAAAATAAGTTATTTTAAAAAAGTACAAAGGAGTCAACTCAGTTTAGAATTTAAGGCACCAAGTTTATGAGCCTGAATCTTGCTGCCAGCTGTCTTTCCTCTTCAATGAGAAATAGGTACTCCTAAGAAAGTCAGAAAATGTAGAGACCAGAGGATGGAAACTGGCAGTCCTCCTCAAATGCAGCTGACAAATACACTGTTTCACCTATACAAATTAAAATTTGTTTTTATGAATCCCCAAAATTTAAAAAGAGAACATTTCATGTTATATAAACAAGATTTCTTTCTTCTCTTAAAATCAATATATCTAAGATTCCTGAGCCTGAATTTCCATGTGGCAACAGGAGAGTAGAACATCCCCCTTAAAAAGGGCATCACAGTTTCTCCCACACTGCATTATAATACTCATTTTGTTAACTGGGTGGAAAGGCAATTAAGTTTGTCATCCTTCTTATAAAGTTTGACAAAAATCTATTAGAGTTTACAGTTCACAGATTTTGTGATATGGTTATTACAGGCAAAAGAACTATTAAATTCTGTAGGTATATTATGTCACTAACTGCATGCATATTTCTGTCGAAGGTGACTTTTTCTGAACATAGTAATGATCCCACCAGTGACACACATCCACACACACCAACTCAACCACAGTGTTCAGATGAAGGGTAAAGACTTCTGGCTTTGAGCCATTAACCTATTTGCAAAGGTTTCCCTACAAAACAATGCTAACCAGACTGGTATAGCTGAGTAATTATCATTTGCTATTAAAGGTTCCATTTGTCACATCAATCTGTTCAGGAGAACATTTTCACCAAAAATTTTTTTTAAAACATGAGAATTTAAGGGCATAAAATTCAGCTATCAATAGCTTTTTAAATTGTGAACCATATATGGAAAAATAAAGCTTCAGAGTGCTGCAAAGGCTCTGGAAAAAGATACTTCACACTGAACCATGACACTGATTTGTATCTAAAAGGCTATCATAAGGTAAAATATGACAGATGGCATCAACTATAGTAGAGAAAATAAATGTATCATTTTATTAAGCTTCTTGCAATGTGCATTTGTATTTTATTCTCCTATAATCAAATGACTTTTTTTTAAAGGTGATTTGAGTAGTCAACTTATAAGTACTTTGGGCTAAATCTGTCCTAACATTTCCACCATATGTGGAAAAGAGACAAAAACAGTTCATCTACTATCTTCTATCAATCTAATAAACTTATAGGTTTGTTTATTTTTTTATATTTTCTACAATTAAATAATGCTATTATTTTCAAAGAGCATGTTAAAGGATTTACTGAAAGTGTGAGTACAGTGATGGTACAAATTAGTCTGTGGAGCTGCAGTGACTTGTTTTAACTATTTTAGGCTAACATGGCTACATGGAAAGTGTAACATTAATTTCCTGACCTACAAATATTCACAAGTTGCTTTTAAAGGCAAAAGCACAGAGAAACACTAAAGGAGTTGAATATTTATAGAAGAGTCTGTAGTTACTTATCAGTCATTTTATATTATATTTCAATAAACCTGCAATTGAGATAAATGCAGAATATTCACAAATCATAGAAGGCTCACTCTATAGTCACTGATTCTTCCAACTCTTTTGGCTAGCGTTCAAAAGCAAGAGGTGGGAACAGAGAGTTGGCAGTCCTGTCTGGTCAGAAGGTTTCCTACCTGCAAAGAGTCTCCAGGTTCTCTGGACTGTGGCTGCTCAGCTCTGTAGAAGGGAAATCTACCACAGACCCAACAACCTAGGCTTCCTGACTTCTTACCCTACTTGTCAGTATAATCTCTCTTGAAAAAGAGATCTTCATCATCCTTTAAAAAAGGATCGCCTTTTTAAAGCAAACATGTACACAAACATGGAAGTTACACTTTTTCTTCTGCAACATGTCTTTAGAAAATTTTTATTAACATTTAAAAAGTTCCTTTAATGCTTACTAGACAGAAATGTGGCTGGAGAACAGCTTTTCTACAATTTTTCAAGCTATTTCCAACAGCATATTTCTGGAGATTATCTTTCTGTCTCTATAATATCTACTTTATAGATTATCCAACTATAAGCCAGGTGTTCAAATTAGAAGGAGAAAAGATACAGCAACACAATCTCACAAGTGAATTAAAGAAGGTAAAGTAACTTCTAGAATACAAATAGGAAAGCAATGCTATGGTTTCTGCTATGCTCATAAAACAGTGAAATACATGCTTTAGAAAGAGTCTTGAATTTTCAAAGATATAATAAGCCTTAGCCAATACCCCTGTTCAAACATGTAAAAATATAAACCAAAGTTTCAAATTATCAAATAACACTGCTACAAAATGACTACATCAATTCTTTAAATTAGTGCTCTACATTTGCTTTGATGTTTATTCAACTTTCTATGACATGCACATCAGAGCATACTGGCATCCAAAACAGATCCCACATATATCTCTGATATAAATACATTGTGTGGTCTCAGACTGTTCACATCATACCTTCTAAAAAAGTAGAAGGAAGCATAAAGAAACACCTGTAAAGACTCAAAAAATTAACAAGCTATTAGGAAATGCATGTAGATCATCTGAGAAACCTTGATCCAAAGATTAAGCAGGATAAAAAGTCTATAGTATGATCCTCTGTGTTAAACACATAGGGCTGTACGTACCTGTGTACATATATATGTATGGGTGTGTGTATATACATATATATATGAACACATGTATGTGGTATGTATGTTTGTGTACAGGTAAGAGAAAGAAAGGAAGAACACTATTTATTGTACCTTCCATATGCTACTAAACCCCTTAAAATTCATCTATTTGAACCTCCCCACTTAGGAAGTTATCAAAATCAATTTATACAATACAAAATTAAGAAATGTTAAATAACTTGCCCAAGGTTATATGGACATTAAGGGATGAAGCAGCATTTGAACTTCAGACACTGTTACTACAATTAGAGAGAGATAAAAATGACCACATTTACACTTCAATTATCAATTTTTACATATTACCTAGGTAACTGCATGGTTTATACATTCATATTACCTAGGTGACTTCATGGTTAATTAACAAAGTAAAAGTCCATAATTACTAATTTCTGGTGAAGTGCATTGAACTCACTGTAACAAACGTTAAATTTAAATCTAAGAATAACAAAGGATTTACATCTTCAGGCGCCAACCTGAAGATATTCCTACGCCAAAGGAATGATTTTGAGCATCAATAAAAATATGACAACAAACTTCAGATGCACAAAATGTTTAACTATGAATTCATTACAATACTAAGCAAAAAACAGGTCACCATTTAAAAATGCTAGGGAATCAACTCATTCTGATACCCGATTGATCAGAATCAATTGCATCTGCACTTTTCTGTACTAATTACACCACTGGATAACCACAGTTTCTTAAAAAAGTATTTCAGCTGACAAATGAAGGAAAGATAAATTAAGAATGTCATCATTTTGCGGATGGATCTAGTCATTGAGCATCAACAGCTAACATTACAAACCCAGATGACTGTTACTATGTGCCTCTTAAACCCTAAGTAGCAGGCTTGGCCCTCTACCACCACCCCCTCGCCACAAAAGAACTATGACTAACCGACTCTCTAAATGCAACTATCAAGTTACAGGAAATACAAAGGAGAAAGGAGCTTGTTAGAGGACCCCACAGTGATGCAATCAACAAATTCAGACTGATGAAAAATACAGGACAAACAACCTAGTTTCTTCAAATAAATTACAGAGGAAAAAACAGGGATGGAAGAAGAACCTACAGACTAAAAGACACACCTCACATTTACAATGTGCAGGCCTTATTCAAAACCTGATTTGAATAAACTGTGTGTGTCTGTCTGTGTGTGTGTGTGTGTGAGAGAGAGAGAGAGAGAGAGAGAGAGAGAACTGGAATGGAAATTCTAATACTGACTAATGAATTACTATTATCGAGGGACTGATAATACTACTGTGGTTATGTTTAACAAAGTCCTTCTGTTTTATAGATACATATAAAATATTTAAGGATAAATATGTCTGAAATTTGCTTCAAAATAACATGAGAGAAAGAAATAGGTAGAATGGTAAGTGGAACCAGATTAACCATGAGTGATGAGTATATGAAGGCTACATTATCTGGTCACTTTAGAATATCTGCAATTTTCCATAATAAAAGGTTGTAAAAAAAAAGATACTGAAAAGTCTTTCTCATCTTTTTTTCCCCCAAGTATGTCATGTCAATATCTGACATTAAATATAATCTCTTTTGTGATTAAAAAGCACCAGAGTTACACGATTACATATTACATCTCGATAGCTATGGGTGACCAAACATTCTCAATAGAATATGTTTACTGATACTTAAGTTTAAGAAAGAATGGGTGTATTTTGGTGCTATACACACTTTTCTGGCAAAAGCTGTCAGGGAAAAAGCACTTACTTGCATGACTGTTGAAATGTGCAAAGTTAGCAAAATTGGCTGTAGCTGTTGCCTGAGGTGCTGGAGCAGCAAAGATGTCTGAGCCAAGATCACTTAAAAGGTCAAACTGCTTCTTGTCTTGCTGCTGCCCTTGAGAGCGACCTACAACAGGGGACTAGAAACCACATATAAGTGATAGAGTTTCCAGTGGGATCCGCTAAAGTTTTATAACACTTTATTACATTATAAAATGTAATCTTTTATTTGTAGTGTTGAGTACTTTGATATTTTCTGAAAAGCACAAATTTCCAACATCTATTCCCAAATTACCTCTCAATTTTAAGTAGAGTCAAAAGCAAAGAAATATAATTGTAACAGTTGTTAAACCTCATGACACAAGACAAACTTACTGCTAAGACAGTGCAGAAAGGCTTCACAGCACACATTCTTTATACATGGGAAGAATTACAATATACTGGCTTAACTGTTCTTTTTCACACAAATCTTTTGTGAAAACTGAGCAATTTATCCAGATGCCCTGGTATGTATTACTAAAAAAAGGTTGGATTTAACTCAAATGGCACCATGCCTCAGAATGATCCATGAACAAGACAGACAGAGCCCTGCCATACAGTAACAAGACTTGTCAAGTCCCGTCAACTCTAATGAAGTGCAGAAGCACAACCTTTAGGTACCAACTTGTGCAAAGGCTTGAGTCTACTCAGTTTTTTAGAGTAAGGTAAGTAATGTAATCCTGTGTTTCAATGATAAACAATCAGGCATGAGGGAAAATTCTACTACTTGAGAAACCCTTTCATGTAACAAAAGTACATCACAGAGACTACAGTGTTCTAACTTGATGATCATCATAGATTCTTGTTTTACTAATGGTATGTTACATGATAGACAGCTATAAACATTTCTGTATACCTTTATGAAGCTAAGAAGAACTTAAACTCATATTTGTGAAAGCAAAAGAACGAAAATATACACATTCCAGCTACTTAACCAAAGTCTTCTAATTATAATCCATCAGGACATAATGCTACTGGCATATAACACTTCTCAAATTCCTGATAATCCTTAGGCAGAAGTCTCTACAAAGACTTACAGAGACTACTCACCTGACTAGGCGTGCCCTTGTTCAAGTGCAGCGCTGGTGCTGAATCTCCTAGAAGAGATTTCAGTGGTTTGACCTCAGGGGTGCTGTTAGTGCTACTAGCAGAGGACCCTGAAATAGATGCATGAACTGATGCCACCACTTTGGCTTGTTCTGGTGGGACATACCTAAAATAGATGAAAAATTGAGCAGACAGTTAATTAAGAAAATGTGGGGGAATACTACACTCAAAACTGATAAGCTTAATCTAATTCTATACAAGCCTATTTCAACATTAATCTTATTTCAAAACCCTCTTAGAATTGATAGCTACACTTAATTGAAATGCTCAGATAAAGAGTAATAAAGATTAACTGCAAAACTTGTTTCAACTATTTCTAAGATAATACAATAAATGACTTTTTTTAACAGAGGACCTACAGTTAATCATCATGACAAACAGTTAATACTCTAATTTTTAAAAGCTAAAGTATACATAGTAAGATCATAAATAACATTTGGAAACAGAACAAAAGGAAGGGAAGACATTATTATATTATAGTTAACAGCCTAAAATATAAAGGCCTGTTACAAATCTGTAAGAATAAGATCCACAACCTAATTTTCAAATGGACAGAAGCAATTCACAAAGGGAGGCATAAAAATGAAAACACTCATAACCTAATAAAATGCAAATTAAAGTATCATTTGCATTTGATCTGAGTGAAAACTTCAAATTTTGTTACTATCTATTAAAATACATAAATAAGTATGCTCTGTGCTCCTAAAGTACAATGTCCAGAAATTTATCCTTAGGAATTAAATGGTTAAGTGTACCTAGATAAATGTACATGTGTGTCACAACTGAACTCTTTGTAATTTCAAAAAACTGGGCAATAACCCAACATTCATCAGGAGAAAATTATTTAAAGGGATTATGCTAACATCTATATAATACAAAGTTACTGCTTTGACATGGAAAGATGTCCCTAAAACTTTACAGGTAAATACAGATTCATGAAAGCAAGGGAGTAAAGGAAGGTAAGGGAGGCAGTAAGAATATATGCCCCCACACTGCCACTACTAATCTCCAGGGCTGGATTATGGATTATGTGACAGCTTCTACTCTCTGTACTTCCAGGTTTTGTCCTGCCCTCCCCTCCTCCTCACCCCTATTAACAAGCAGGCTGGGAAAGAAGGAAGAGTGGGTAAGGGGACCTATCTGTGCCAGACAGAGTTTGAACACCAGCTCCACTACTCAGTAACTGTGAGAGCTGGGCAAACTACTGCAATATTTTGTGCCTTCAATTTTTCACCTGTAAAAGTGAGATATGGTTGCTGTGAGGTATAAATGAGTTAGCATTTGTAAAGTATTTAGTTTCTGATACAGGAGTGTTAGCTACATAAATGTTAGCAACTATCAAATTATATAATAATCACAAACAATAAGACTGCTTTGTTTTTTCCAATAAATGGGAGAGATGGGACGTGAGAATGAAAACAGGAAGATATGCTTTCTCATAATTTGGCGTATCACTGATGACATCAATTTTTGAGTACAGCCAAGTGTTATCAAAGGATAAAATCAGGTACTATTATTCAGTTCGAAAGACTCTGACAAAAGTAAACGAGCTTGTAGAGCACAGGAAATGAATTTGAAAATTGGTCAGAACAATAATTTGAAAATCCCATTAGGTGACAAAAGCCTCAATGTTCTAAGTGTGGTTGCCTACAGTGAGGATTTTTAGGGGGGCTGCATTTGGATGGTGCTTATGTCATGTTAAAAACGCACTGCATCACTCTCTAGTTACATGTCACAAGTGTGAGGGAGCGTGAGTAAAATGGACAGATCATGGCCTGCCTACTCACCACCTGAAGTTTGCATTTTTATATCTCATTATTACTATCCTGTTTCTCATAACAGAAAAAATAACATGAGTTATAATTATTTGAGGTTTACAGTTATTTGGGTCATGGTTTGAATAAGTTTATTATTCATTATTTTTATTATAATAAATGCAGGGGGAATCTATGGTTTTAATTTTACCAACTTCTACTCACACACATTTTTCTCTTGCCACTTGAACCTAAACTGTCTGAAATCCCAGCTAAATCCTATTCAAACTAACCTTCTGACTTGGTAAGAGAAAAACTGTGGGGAAAATAAAGAATTAGGCTAGGGCTATGCAGGGAGAAAGGTTGTAACTATGCAAGGAGGAAGGGTGAAAGTTCTAGGAAATTAAGAGCTAAAATGATAAAAGGATAATTATACACTTCAGAGATTTATTTATGCTATCATGTGTTTTACTATTACCCTACCTTTTAAGATTTCCTTCTTTCCTAAACTGGAATTTTAATGGTATGTTCTTATCTATATTCACACCTGATCTACCTAATGTCATTGAATATTTCTGGCTAATCTTGCCTTGCAAAATTAGTCTTCTCTAAAGAACAGTAAGAATGCAAGTTCACAGAGCCTACAAATCAGAGCTACTTCTTCCTAATGTGCTCACTGAATGAAGGTCATGACATCCCACCCACAGACCACAGGACGCAGTCCCTCAGGACCAAAGCAGGCTCTTAAATATATCATCTCTGGGCCAAAATACAGCTCCTCAGGGAAACAAGAGGCTATTTACTTTCTCATTATCTATTCCCTGTATTTGTGATTCTCTCCTTATCTACTTACCCTGAAGAAAGAAATAGGCACTACTGAACACTGATAACAAAACCACCAGAAGTTCGTTAATGAATCTTAGTATATTAAATTATGCTCATATAGCTAAAAATGAAAAGCCCCAAGTAGCTGACCACTAACTCTACAGATATACTCCCTGCTCTGCTGCGAAGGGCTTACTATTGCTATGTCCAGCCTGTTTCAATTTCATTTTAAAATTTAACATCTAATGGATTGAGTTAGGGGAGTGTAAACACTTCCTTCTTAACCAGGTAGTAAAATGATTTGAATGGGAAGTGAGGGATATTTTGAACAAAGACTCACTGTAAGACGCAATTAAGTGGATGGATTACTACACAAGAGTTTAGTATAGTACAGTGCCTAATACAGAAAAGATATAAACCTGCTAAACGAATGACGATTTTAAGAAAGGAAACTGTGTAAGACTAAAATATCTAGAGAAGCTAACGAAGAAGGATCAGAAGATCTCTTAACTTCCAAAATAAAGGGTAGGAGGCCTGGTAGTAAGGAAAAAGCTGTGCTAGGCACAGATAAGACAGGGTTAAAGTACAAATAAAGGCTTTGGGAAGCCAAAATACAGAGTATCTACCTACCTACCTATTTCCTTATTTCCTACCTACCCACCTATGTATTTCCTTCTTTCCTTCCTTCCTTATGTCAGACTTATCTTACCCATAGTTAATGTGATTTGGGGAGCCTTTGCTCTAAATACAAACTCTTCACTCACCATCTTTTCTTTTCATATTTTTCTTGTAGGAACTCTTTCACTTTTTGTGGATCCCTGAAGTCTGGAATTGCTGAAGATCTATCATCAAATAATCCTAGCCAAATCTGTTTACAGACCTTTGGAAAGAATTAAAAAAAAAAAGAACTGTTAAATTCAACATCTTAATTGAAATTTTGAGGGAACCTTAATTGAAATTTTAAGGGAAAATTATGATTCTTTCAGAAAGCTAAGCTATTTAATTTTAATAAATACTGCTTTCATTGAGAGTATGTATCACAATGATAAGTGAAGAAGCAACAAATAAAGGAACTATATTTATTTTAATGTTACAGAATGCAGCAAAATCTTAGCAACAACATGATAAAGAACAGCATCTCACAGGGACAAACAGTGAAATGAGATTATTTCACTATCGAGAGGACCTAGAATTTTTTTGGTCTTGGGAAGATAAGCTGTAAGCTATCAGTAAAGTTGTGTAACCTTTATGAACCTCAGTTTCCTCACCCCCAGAAAACAGAGGAATTAAACCAGCAGCAATTTCAAAGATTCTTGACAAGTTTAAAAATCAACCAAAAAGAATAAACAAAAAGTACCAGAATCACAATTTGCTATTAAACTCCAAAAACAAAAATACAAGGCAGATACAACTCCAGCTTTATAGTTGCCTCCTGTTTATTCTTCTCTAAAGGCTAAAAAAATGAGAATCTGAATATCTAACTTCTTAGAAAAATCAAAGAAATGAAGTGGTGCAGAACTCAAATAGGACACAAAGAGCATGAAGAGAACTATAAAGAAAAAACTGATAAAATGGACTCAATTAAAAATTTTAAACTACTGATCTCAAAAAAACTTTAAAAATTAAAATGCAACCCACCAACTGATAAGAAGTATTTGCAAAACATGTAAGAACTTGGAAGAACTTGAATCCAAAATATATGAAGAATTCTTAAAATACATAAAGAATTCAATTGTAAAAAAAAAAAGACCAGAAAAACACTTTTTAAAGAATGGGCAGAAAATTTGAACAGACACATCACCAGAGATACACACACGGCAAATAAGAAGCCCTCCATCATTAGTCATGTAGAAAATGTAAGTTAAAATGACACTGAGACCCCACTACACAGACACCCATAGACAGCACTAGAATGTCTAAAAACATAAAGACTGACCATATCTTATGTTGGTGAGAATGTGGAACAACTGGAACTCTCAAGAATGTAAAATGGCACAACCATTTTGGAAGAAAACTGGCAGTTCTTTAAAAGTTAAAGTTCTACCTACTATATGACCCAGCCATCCCACTTCTAAGAGAAATAAAAGCACATGTCCACAACCCAATGTCCATCGACAGCTGAATGGATAAACTTTGGAAAATCTAAGTAGGACAGTAATCAGCAATAAAAAGGAACAAACTATTGATACAAGCAACTACATAAATGTCAAAATAATCAAGTCAGACCATCATCCCCCACTCTCAAAAGTACAGACTGTATGATTCCATTCAGAAATTGTTAACTTATCTACAGTGATGGAAAGCAGATCCATGGATGCATTATCAAGTGGCACAAAAAACTGTGGGGGATAATGAAAATGTACATTCTCTTACAATTGTGATGATGGTTTCAAGTATGTCAAAATTCAACAGTTGTATACTTTAAATATGTACAATTATTATAATTAATTATTCCTCAATAAAGCTATAAAAAACAAGTCCACAAGGTTCCGAAATCATATTATTTTAAATAACGAAATATGACATGGTGACAAGAGCACAGCATCTAGCTTCTAAAAGCCTGACAAAAATTTAAGAAATCAAAGAAGGAAAAACAACATTCTTCTCAATCTCACCTGCTTACTGAAGTTTAAGGGAGAAATAAGGATTGGAAAAAAGACTCATCCTTTTCCTCTCCTGTCATGTACCCCAAGCATGTTTCAAACATTTCTTGTGGTTCCCTGCTACTCTGGGAAGGATATGGGATAGTACAGATACCAGGAAGTTATTAAGACAGTACAGCTGACACACGGTAAGGACTAAGCTAAGGAGCAATCTCATTATAAAAATCTCAGTGGCAAAGCCCAAGAAGTACAGACACCAAAGAATGACAATGCAACTTACTGCGAGAAATACTATAAACCCTGTAAAGGCTCAGCTTCTCCAGTAAATATTTAGTTAATTAAAAAGAACCACATGGGACTCTTCTCACGCAGAAACCTAACTAATGATTCTCCCAAAAGGTAATTTTGAAAGATTCTGTGGCTTTACAGTCACAATCAAAGGGAGTACTAGAAATTTTTAATTCTTCCTCCAGCTTCACCTAGCTGTTCAGGTACAAAGTAGGTAGAATGTTGACTTTAATCAGGTAAAATATGTCAAAGAATTTTAAAAAGGGTGGTTATAACAGACCATGGAGCCTAAACTAGGTTAAGAAAAACAAAGGTATGATGAAGATGAAGGACAATCAAGTTTAGCCTCAGTAGACTGGAGATTGTCCCAAGATTGCTGGAGTTGGGAATTAAAAGGGAATGAGCCAGGAAGAGAGAAACAGTGGTGGTCAGAGAACAGGATGCTTGAACTTGAAATCTGAGAATAGTTATCAATAAGTAAAAAAATCTGAAATAAGATGATTATTAGAGATAAGAGGTCAAAGAATTCAGGAGGCTAAATTACTGTTTATGATAATCATGTGGGTTATCTATGTGGATACTGGGATTGGCAGAAATGATTAACACCAATGGGAAAAAAAAAACTACATAAGGTGCTAAAATCTATACTTAACTTGGGTGTGGGAGGGTGCTTACCAGTATGACTGCAACAAGAAGACACAGCAGGTGATAAAATCTACTGATATAGGAGAATGGGGCTGGGGGCCAGAACCGTCTCTGAGGAGCAAGAGTGACAGCTACAATCCATTATTTGAAAGGACGGCACACATGATGGAGTCAGTTTTCATGATCTCTTTCGGGGAGGTGGATAATCAATTCTAATTATAGAATAATGTGGTGGGGTGGTGGTAATTATGAGTCTGGCTAGGGAGCCAGACTACCTAAATTAGAATTCCATCTTCACTCAACAGAACCTGCTTCACAGGAATGTTGGAACGGTTAAATAAGTTAGTATATGTTTTCCACTCAGGACAAGCATATATAGTGAACTTTCAGTAGTGTTAGTTATTATTACTTTTGGGCTTATTACTATTATAAGTGGTTTGTGATGGTGGGTTATGAAGTGATGAGGTAAATAAGCAAGGACTGAGCAGCAGAGGTCTCACCAGGAACACAGGGAAATGTTGGGTCTCCCTTCATTCCTGCTGCAGACAGAATCAAAGTTACCTTCACAGCACAATCTCCCTCCTCTCAACTTCTTTACCACTTTGTAACTCTCCATGAAACTCACCACCAGTCAGTCACCTTATATTAGAACTACTGAGCATGTGTGTCATTTAATTTTTATTCTCCACAATGTTTAAAACAATGTGTTGTGCCATACAAAGTGACTGAAGATTGATAATACTCAAAACAAGATCTTTCAGCGGAATTAAAAATAAAATCACACATCAGCTAACAGAATAAATTCATGAAACTGTCATTGTCCTTATCTAGTGCTAATCCACTTTAGAACTGCAATTGTAATAGCCACTGAAAGAATGTAAAATATTTTAAAGCCTATTTATCAGTCAGGGTTGCCACAGGAAACAGATGGCACACTCAATTTGGGTAATTCAAGAAAACTTTAATAGAATGACTGTTTACAAAGGTAGGCTGTCAGGAAATCACCAGGGTTCATAACAGCAGGCCCCAACATCACTCCCTGGCAGGGAAGTGGGGAGAGAGGAAGATGTCAGCAACATTAAAACAAGGAGGGCCACTTGATGGGAGCTTTGACCTTCAATGGATAGATGCAGCCAGGCTGCAGAAATCCCATAGGGAAGAAGTTAACAAAGTATATATCCTAACCTTTCCCTTCTTTTCTTTGATCTTCTAACAATGTTACCCCACAAGTTGAACCTACCTAGAACCCAGCAGGCAAGAAAGTCCATTTGTGTATCCAGACAAACCAAGCCTGGAACGTGAGCAGGGTAAAGACTAGAACTGTGAAGGGAAGACGGAAGCTATCCAAACCAGCATCCAAATTATGACAAAAAATACATTCAATGGAACAATTTAAAAAACTCAATTATTAACAACAGAAGTAGGAAACATCCATGTTAATTCTCAATTCATTGTGGAGGTTCCATGGCCAAGACACCTGACGCTGATATACCTGCCCAGTGCAATGCAATGCTTGCATGTGCATGCTTGCCCACATGTTGGTAGTGAACTATTACTGACTCTATATAAAAAGCTACACCAGGGCTGTGGGGCTGTGATGCTGCAGAGAGGCCCTGAGGCAGAGACTGGCTTGCTGCATGCAGACTGTCCAGGAGGCAGATGGGATTCTAGCGGCTGACCTCTTCCACCAGGAGAAAAAAGTCTGGTGTAAGACCTTTCACCCCAAGAACGTTCAGTTGTCATTTTTCGGTCTCACCGAATCCACAGTGAACTTGATGGAGGTTGAAACCCTCAGGCAAGACACTTATATATAAAAGGAAGGGTATGGAAACACTGTTGCATCAGGCTTGAGAAGGAAAAAAGGTTAGGAATAGAGATGACACACTGTAGTTCTGTTAACCTTGGGGGACAGCAAAATAGAACAGCAACTGGCTGGAATGGGTACTTAATTCAGACAAACTTTTTTTTTATAAAAAAAATATAAACAAACAATGTGACATGACTCTGCATACAACCTCTAGATAGAAAGATATAAAAATAAGGAAAGGACAGAAAAAAGCTCTGGAATTAGATCATCTTTTTTCATTAAGCCAATCTATAAATATCCACCTAGATTTCCAATTTTTTTTTTGTTTGTGTGTGCTTTCTCTCCTTAGTGGAGAGATGGTGGATTACTGCCTTCTTCTGTATATAAGATATAATTACAGCATTTGATAATTTTGCCCATAAAACACATGAATAATAGGGGACTTAAAGAATTGAAAATTCCATGAACCAGTAATTACTGTCTACTTTTTGGAAGCAGAAAGAGAAGTGAACAAAAGTAGTATTAACCAACAAGAAACAGCATTAGGAGTTCTCCAGAGAGTTACCATGGACCTATTACACCCAAAATAATGGAATTTTATTTTGCTCTATTAGCATGACTATGCTATTATTTCTAGACCACCAGCTAATAGGTATTTCGCAGTGATGGCCTGTATGAAATGATACATATTCATTAATAGTGCTTGCAGAAATAAAAACACTATCCATACGCCTTATGCAAGAGAAATGGATAGTCCTGCATTTATATACATCTTTTTAGGACTGTATGGTATATTCCACATTAAAATTTGGCTTTTAAAAATGTGCTAGCAAGAATTAGAACAATGGCAGTCAATTCACTGAAAATAGGCACATACAAGCTATCCACGCAGACTGCTGAGACATCAGAGCCTTTGTGAAGCAGACACATAAATGAGTATATGAGGGATCAGACTTACAAGACATTAACCCAATTTATTCAGTCCTAGGTTTTTTGTTTGTTTTTTAAATTTAAGTACAAACGACCTTATAATGGCTTCTTTAGCATAAGAATCAAATTTCTCATCACAGCCTATTGAGGCCCCACAGAATTTAATCCCTGATTAACTCTCCAGTCATATTCTACCATCAACTTTCCAGCTCCACAGGCCTCCAGTCTTCCCTGACCATCAAATCCAAAGGGGCAACACCCCCAACCAAACGTCAGGTACGGATTATTGCAACATATTATTTATTTTCATGCCCTTTATTCTCAGGACTTCTAAATATAAATTTCATGAGACAGGAGTTTCTCTCTGATTCACCACTATTTGTATTCTCAGTACCTGACACATGGGAGACAATATCTGATGCATGAATAAAAGCAACTTTCTAACAGTCCTGAAATATAGGTACAACACAAGTTTCCTTTTTTTCCCTTTGTTCCACCTAAAATGCACATGCTGACCTAGAACATTTAACTTACCTACTTATTCATGCACAAGTAATAAACTGACTGATCCAAATTCTCATATTGCATATATAGGCCAGAGGTTAGCAAATTACATCCCACAGGCTAAATCTGGCCTATGGCCCGCGGTTTTTGCTGAAGTTTCGCTGGAACACAGCCACGCTCACTTGTGTATCTATCGTTATGGATGCTTTGCTGGGTAGTGGCAACTGAGACTGTATCATCCACAAAGTCTAACACGTGCTATCTGATCATTTACATAAAAAGTATGCTGATCCCTGACTTACCTGCAACCACATACCATTCCAGCACCCAAGAATAAAAAGGATAATAAATAAAGGTTGTTTTAGAGGCAGGTGTTAAAATGTGCACAGGGAATAAGAGAGATGAACATAAAATGAAAGGTTTTCCCTGGAGGAAGAACTTTCCAACAGTAAGGACTATCTAAGGGCCAATTTATTATATAAACCCATTCACTTGAAAATAAAGGGGAAAAAGTACCAGAGTAAGTTTCAGGAAAAAATAACAGGTTTTATAACACTTGGTTTCTAAATAACTTGTAAGTACAAAGAAACAGAAAAGACAGAAAAAGCAAACACTTAGAACATGAAAGAGAAATTAAATGCAGTGGAAACAGCAATAAAACTTCCAAGTGTCTGTGAGTTGTGAAGGAGACCAGGAGCTCTAATTCAGACACATACTATGGAAACTTACTAAAACAAAAAGGCAGAAGACATAACTCACAGCACATTCCCACACTTACTTCATTTAATGTCTCCAGTGCTGAGAGAACTGTGTACCAGACAGATTGCAAACAACCAAAACCCAGCCATATTAGGTCAGATAAAATAAGTTTCCAGGAAGAATACAGCAATCCTTCCAAAAATAAAGACAAAAACTTTATGGGAACCTGGGCTGCAAACTGGAAGCCATCTGGGATGTAGGTAGTCTGAGTATGTTTCCTAAGAACCCTCTCTACACACCCCAAACACAGTTTATCACTATTGCTTCTCCATGCTGATGTCTAATCCCTACTCTTGCTCATCTTAGTACAATTTTTTTCTGTTTCCTGGTTAAAGTGCACATGGCCCAAGTATATACTGCCCTTTTGGTTCAATGATTCATCATTTGAATCCAGCCTCTGTGAACCTTTTAATTCAATTTTTTAAGAGAGGACCTGATTAGTCACTGGCCACTTGGGATAGCCGTCCATTCTTGATCCGGTCAGCTGTGTGTTTTGTGATTTTCCAGGGCAGGGGGCCTTCCCACTTTCTTCCTTCAGCAAGGAGCTTTGGGAAGGAACACCATATTAAGTGATGTGTATGCTTCTCAGTGGACTGTATCAGGAGACACATGATGTCAATTTGTCCTGTTCCTGGTGATATTACTGATCACTCCCTAAACACATGGTTTATTCATGAATGTACTTTGAAAATTATAAAAAGCTTTATAAAAATATAAGATTACATTGTAAAGTCACAGTATTTTTCAAGAAAGATTATCAATTGCCCTACATTCTCAAACTAAGATGACAAATTATGCTGTATGGGTAACAAAACAATTGCTCTGCCTTTTAATTTTATATGCTATGTCCTTAACAAGTTTCCATAATTTTAGGCAGGTAAACTTACCAATTTTTACTCTGTGGATTTTTTATTACTTTTAGTCTATAAAGTCTTTCTACCTTTTAATGTTAAATACGTAGTCAGTGATATTTTTTACTAATTTTTATGGTAACCAGGTCTTCATGTTTTTATTGTCTACCCCAAAGTGTATACATTCTTAAACACTAAAATTTCATTTTGGCTGTTTTTTAGTTATGAAATAATCTGTTTTACAGAAAAGGTGCCAAGTGTGGTAGAAAAACGTCCCGTATACCTTTACTCTGGGTCTCTAATGTAAACACCTCCTTTATCATTCCCTCTTGATAGGTGAAACTTTTTCCAAACCATTTGAATTAGAGGCATAAACCTTTTACCCCTAAATGTGTCATCTCCTAAAAATAGGGACATTCTTTAATGTAACTACAGCACAATTATCAAAATGAGGAAATTAGCATTTTATACTATTATTATCTAATCTACAGACTAGTCAATTATCTTAAAAATATACTTTATAGCAAAAGGAAAAGATGCTGCTGATCCAGAATCCATAGCTGTCCTGTCTCCTTAAGTCTTTTTTAATCTGCAACAGTTCTTCAGCCTGCCTCTGTCTTTCATGACCTTGACATCTTTGGAAAGTACACAGGCCAATTATTTGCAGCATGTTCCTTAGTTTTCCTCATGATTAGATTTCTTATGCATTTTGGGAAGAAACATCACATAAGCGATGTGCATCCTTCTCATTGCATCACATCAAGAAACACATGATGTCAATTTGTCCCGTTCCTGGTGATATTAACTGATCACTTGGTTAAAATGATGTATGTTGAATTTCTCCATAGTAAAGTCACTATTTGTAGGGAGATACTTTGAGGCTATTTTCTATATTTTTGTGGCTTCCTTTATGACTTTAATTTTTTTTTTGGTATCATTAATCTACAGTTACACGTGCAACATTATGGTTACTAAACCCCCACTTCATCAGGTCCCCCCCACTTACCCCATTACAGTCACTGTCCATCAGCGTAGTGAGATGCTATAGAATCACTAATTGTCTTCTCTGAGTTGTACAACCCTCCCCGTGCCCCCCCAACATTATGTAATGCCCCTTTATACCCCTTGTCCTTCCCTTCCCACCCATCCTCCCCAGTCCCTTTCCCTTTGGTAACTGTTAGTCCATTCTTGGGTCCTGGGAGTCTGCTGCTGTTTTTTTCTTTGTTCTTATGCTCTACATATGAGTGAAATCATTTGATACTTGTCTTTTTCGGCTTGGCTTATTTCACTGAGCATAATACCCTCTAGCTCCATCCATGTTGTTTCAAATGGTAGGATTTATTTTCTTCTTATGGCTGAATAATATTCCATTGTGTATATGTACCACATCTTCTTTATCCATTCATCTACTGATGGACACTTAGGTTGCTTCCATTTCTTGGCTATTGTAAATAGTGCTGCAATAAACATAGGGGTGCATTGTCTTTTTCAAACTGGGCTGCTGCATTCTTAGGGTAAATTCCTAGGAGTGGAATTCCTGGGTCAAATGGTATTTCTATTTTGAGTTTTTTGAGGAACCTCCATACTGCTTTCCACAATGGTTGAACTAATTTGCATTCCCACCAGCAGGGTAGGAGAGTTCCCTTTTCTCCACATCCTTGCCAACATTTGTTGTTGTTTGTGTTTTGGATGTTGGCCATCCTTACTGGTGTGAGGTGATATCTCATTGTGGCTTTAATTTGCATTTCTCTGACAATTAGCGATGTGGAGCATTTTTTCTATGACTTTAAATTTTAACTCTAAATTTTTCTGAAATTTTAGTATGCCATGTCAGTTAACATTCTAATTGACTCTCCATTTATTGAATAACCAATTCCTTCTGCACAGACTGCTGAACTTCATTTATTTTATAACTTTATACACATAATGCATATAAAGATTATAGCATATCTTAGGATTTAGTCTATAGATATGTGCCTATTCTCGCACTAGTTTCAGACTTTTGTAATTACTGGAAGTTTACACTGCAAATTACTGCCTATAAACATAGATACATTTAGTATCTAAGTAGAGCCCATCTTATTTACTCTTAGTTTTACAAATTCTCCCCAGCTAGTTTACTTTGTTCTTTTGGATGAACTTTAGAATTATTTTCTAAAAAGGAAAAAGAAATCCCACCAGCATTTTGATTGCAATTGTTTTAAACTTAGTATGTGAAGCCTCTTAAGGCAAAGCATTTCATTCCCAAAGACAGTATGAAGTATGAGTCTGATCAGCAAGCTTGCCAAGAAGGAAAAATTAACCAAAGGTTTGTGTTTGTCTCTCCACAGAGTAAGCTTCACATTTTTAATGTTCTCCAGAATTTAACTACAACGAATGAGGAGTTGAGCAAGGGAGCAGAATGGTCACATCCCCTTTGGATTAAATGCTAAGAACAAAATTTTATTTATTTGTCTTGATATGAAATAAGAATTGTTTGTGGATTATCAATAGCTTAGGGACAGTGTCAATACGAGTGTACCACCTCTAACATGAACACTACTCACTCATTGTTTAGCTCAATCTAAGGTTCAAGGATGGTGATCGATTTATACTGACACTCTACTGTCTGGTTGTCCTGGTGACGAAAGGCATGCATTTGTCAGGCAGCTGACTAAGGCTGGGAATGCAGCTTTTGGCTGAAGAACAGAGAGGGACTAACTGGCCCAAATGCAAAACAAGCCTCTGAAGTAAAATTGATCAGTACCACAGTCTACATAAATTTCATGAAAAGGAGAAGAAACTTGAGTTTTTTGGGGCTGACTCAGAGGTTTTTTTTTTTAATTAAAGAGAGAAAGGAATATTCAGGCAAAGCTCTTAGTAAAAATGAGATTTGCAGAAGAGGTGAGTTTTAAGTACATTTCTAAAACAGATTATCTCATTGCCAAAGGGACACACAATGTCAGCATCAGTAAGAATAACTACATCTGAATGAAACATCAAATAAATAATTCCACAGTCAGATTTAAAAAACAAAACAAAAACCTTAATTGGTCACTGCTGGAAGATGATACGGAGCTAACTCATTTTGGAAACAACTAAATACTGAGGACTACAAATGGCTTTGTTTGTGTGCACTGTATCTACTGATACTTATGAGAAGTAGTTTTAATGTACTTAAAAAACAATAAAATTATGGCATGTTCATGTAAATAACTTTTATTCATAAAAATAGCTCTATTTTCTAAAACAAAAAAATTAGTGAGGAGTGACACCATTTTCCATTTTAGTAAATTTCATTAAAACCTGGTTTAATAGAAGGCAGCGATTTCTCATCTGCTTCTGCATTTTTATGTTACAGAGCTTCTGGAAAACTCCACTGTAAACTCATGAAAATGGGCATAAAAACAGCAAATTTAGCTTAGAATTATTAATTAGAGAACCCCTGAAAAGGTCTCAAGGATCTCCCCTTCACCCAGACTGCACATGGAAAATCACTAAGTCAGAATATCAACATTTCACAGTCCCTAAATAATGGCTATAGGCACAGAGTATTAGCAGCCCCTAACACACCCCCTCCCAAAATGTGTCTCACCATAAAGAAATACACTACCCAACCTATGAAACACTGGGTCTTCCGCCTTCCTTAAATTAAACATGAATCTTAAGAAGCTACCAAATCCAACACCCAACGCACAGGTAAGAAGATTACAGAGAAATTGAGATGACAGAGAACAGTGACACTACATGGATGAAATCAGCAGAATCCAGATAGTGGGGACAAATGACTGGGCAGCAAGAGGCGGGGGAGAAAGAAAAGAGAGGAGAGTGGGGAGAGAGACTAGGAGTAAAATAAATGGAGGGGAAACTTAGAGAATAAAAATGAATTAAAAGGCAAGCAGCAGGTTCCATTTCCAGTAATGTCAGAGTAGCTCATATTAAAGCACAACTTCCAGCAGATAACTATAAACTCTGCACACATTATAAAAACTATCAGAAGACACTAGAAAGCAATCATAGCAAATAGAAACTGGAGAGGAGCCAACACTTGTAAGAAACAAACACTAGGTATGTGCTGTTTTTTCAAGAACCATCACTTTATAGCAGGCCCCAGCCAATGCCAAGCAAAGCCGCCAAACTCCAACAGCAAGTCACCAATCTTCAGGCTTAAAGACAGAGTTTGCAAAAGCCACAGCAACTGGAAAGTGAGGAGTAAATCTAAGAAGGGAAAGAGAATAGAAGAATACAATACTAGAGAATATTCTCTAGTAGAGAATAGGGGCCACAAAAGCAAGACTAGAATGACTGCCCAAATCTCTGGCTCGCCCTTACCTATGCATGTGTGGGGCTGACTCCAAGCAGTTCAATTAAAGACTAAAAGAACTGAGCAGAGATTTCAGCTAAAATAAAAAGTGAACAAAACAAATAAACACAATACTTTTTGGAGGAACTGAACAGAATCCAGAGGCTTTACTACCTACCAATGTTCTAGATATAATCCAGTCACTAGATATACAAAGAAACAGGAAAGTGTGATCCTACTCAAATGAAAAGGCAATCAGTGGAGAAAGATCAGAAACGGGAAAGACTTCCAATTAGCAGGCAATGATTCCAAGCAGCTAGTAGTTCTATATTCAAAAGCACAAAAGAAAATAATGTTTACAATGAGTAAATAAAACAGATCTCAGCAAAAAAATAGAAACTATAGAAAAGAACCAAATGTAAATTCTAGAACTGGAAAAGATAATACCAAATTAATTCCAAATAAAAAATTGGGAGTTTGAATAGAAAAATCAGGTGAAAAAAAGTAGGCAGTGAAATTGAACATAACAGAAACTTGAAGAATGGAAAGATTGAGGAAAAAAGATTAACAGAGCCTCAGGGACATACAGGACAATATCAAAATGGCTAGCATACATGCAGTTGGAAGTCTGAGATATGAGAATGAGGCAGAAAAAATTATTTGAAGAAGAAATGGTCAAAAAATTTCCAACTTGATGAAAGATAAATTTATAGGTTCAAGAAGCTCAGCAAAACCCAAGATGGATAAACACACACACACACACACACACACACACACACACACACAGACCACACATAGCTACATCACAGCCACACTCTTGAAAACAAAGATTAAAAAGCTTCAAAACAGCCTATCACTACAGAGGAACAACAATACAAATACCAGATAATACTTTTTTCAAAGAAAAGAGAAAGAACACATAGTACTAATAAATGTTGGCTCCCAATAATAGCTTCAAAATACATGAAGCAAACACTGACATGTTCAAAGGAAAAGATACAAATCCACAACCAGTTGTCTAATTGCTCTATCAACAACTGATAAATTACTTAGACAAAATTGGTAAAGCAGATGTATAAGATCTGAATACTATTGATCATAAACCTATAATTGACATTTATAGGACATTACATCCAAGAACTTCCAGAACACATTCTTCTCAAGTGTACATAGTATGTTCACCAAAACCATAAAACAGGTCTCAAAAATAAGAAATGTTTGAAAGTATACAGATAATGTTCACTGATAATGATAGAAGAAAATCAGAAATCAATTACAGTTAAGAGAAATCTTAACTCCAAGTATCTCCAAATATGTAGAAATTAAACAACCATGTACGTCTATATAATCCATGGGTCAAAGAAGGAATCACAAGGGAAACTAGAAAACATTTTGAACTGAATAATAAAATACAACATATCAAAATTTGTGCAAAGCCAGAAAAGGCAAACAGTGAATCTGCGCCATCTTACTACACTGATGGACTGTGACTGAATTGGGGTATGAGTGGGGACTTGATAATATGGGTAAATGTAGTAACCACATTGTTTTTTCATGTGAAACCTTCATAAGAGTGTATATCAATAATACCTTAATAAAAAAGAAATTTTGTGCAAAGCAGTTTAACCCTGATCTTAGAAAGCAGCTTTAAAATGTTAGAAAGCTCTCAAATTAATGACCTTAGGTTCCACCATAACAAGCTAAGAAAGAGTAAATAACCCAGGGTAAATAGAAGAAAAATAATAAAGATCAAAATTATTACAAAACTTACACACAGTAAAAAATAGGGACTATTGTGAATAAATACAACTAAAATGAAATAGGTAAATTCCCTGAAAAATACAACTCATCAAAACTGATATGAGAAATAGATAATCTCAAGAAACAGTGTGGTCACCTTCATTCTCGGCCCCAGGGACACTTAACCCCATGCTCCTTTCCATCCTCCCAGAGCACCCAGTCATCTCAATTTGAGCAGCTGGCCAAAGGTGCCTGAGTTATCAACTCCCAGGTTAAAATTACGCCATGTGGTACAAGCAGCTACCAGTGGGGGCTGGGGAGAGGAGGGGTGAGGAGGGCGGGCAGCACAGAGGGGAACGACCAGTCTTGGTTTCCATGTCAAATCAAACAACAATAGATCACTCAAGTGGGCCATATAAAACCATGCAATAGACCAAATCCGGCTGGAGGGGTGGGGGCGGGGCTACAGTTTGCCAAACTCTGACCTAGAATATGCCAACTCCATGACCTAGAAAAGCAACTTTTAAGAAAGGGAAATCAGAGGACTTGCATGACTTCAAGAATGACTTTAAGACACTATGGTACTAGGGTAAGGGCTAAAAAATAAAGATGAAACCCAATATAGCACAGAATCATACCCATATTTATATGGTCATTTCACTCTTGACAAAGCTTCCGAAGCAATCCACTGAGGAGTGTTTTTAACAAATGGAGCTGGAACAACGGTACATATTCATGGAAAAATATGAATCTCGACCTCTAGCACACCACTCACTAAAATTAATTTCGGGTGGATTGTAGATATAAACATGAAAGCTAAAGTTTTCAAAGCTTCTCAAACAAAATGAAATTATTCTCATGAATTGGGAATAGGCAGAGATTTCTTAAGACAGAGAGAGTGGAGATAACAGTAACTATAAAACTAAAAATTAATACATTTTATCAAAAAGATAAATTTTTGTTTGTCAAAAGATATCAATAAGAAAATAAATGAGAAAGTCACAGACTGGGAGAAAATATTCACTAACCATATATGTCAAAGAAGAATAAACGAATTCTGATATATTTATAAATAACAGAATAGTACTCAGAAATAAAAAGGAACAAGCTACATGCATCCACATGCATAATTCTCAGAAGTTTTAGACAAAGAAGCACACTCATTGGTATTCTATTTATATGAATATGAATAAAAATCAGAACAGTGGTTATCTGGATTGGCGAGAGACTGAACAGAAAGGGATGTCAGGAACTTTGGGGGATGATGGTCATTTCATGTTCTAAATGTTGGTGAGATTTTGAGTTACCAAACTGGATGCATTCATCAAAACTCTTCCAAAGGTACGCTTAAGATTTTTACATTTCACTGTATGTAAATTATACCTCAAACATTTTTAACAAATATTGAATTCTAGTTAATGATATACCAAGTATTATAGGGGTGAACTAATGTTTGCAACATATATTGAAATCAACTGGTGGAATCCATGGTACAGTAGAAGACTGACAAAATATATCTATATCTCTAATAACTTCCTGCCAGGCATGGCCTTTGCCTATTGCTGACCTAAGTTGATCTTGCCTGTGCTGGATGACTTGAATTTCATGAAACAGAACGAAGAACTGTCAGTGACATCACCAACTCCTCAAAAAATCTATGGCCCAGAGTCTGTTTCAAGTTTTATCTTAACCAACTCATACAGTACCCCATAAACCAGATGTCATCCTCTGTTGTCAAGATGAATGCCAGTTACTATCCTAGCAGCCAAATAGGCTTCCTGCTCTATAATAAGAACCCAACATCAATTCTCAGGAGCCTGCATAGCAGCAGATGCCAGAGCAGTGGAAGAGACCCAGCTGAAGGACTACACCTCAGATGTGTACACAGACTGCTTGTGCTGGGAGTCTGACTGCAAGGCCTGAAAGTCACCAGAGCTGCTAAGTTTCCCAGGGACTTAAGCTGGCAGGGCCCCCAAGCCACAGGGTAACCAGCCCCACAGTAGCTACCTGGTGTGAGGCCCCCATTGTCCTGACAAACCTCGCTCTATCCCACAGACCAAGGGATACAAGCCCTAAGAAGTTGTCTAGTCCCAGGCCTTTGCAGGTTGGACTGGGATCCATCTAAGCCTCCAATCCTTTATCAATAATACAGTTTCAAAACCCACATTTGCATCATGATTCAAATAAACTCTTAAGGGAAGGAAAAAAAGGGAGTTTATGAAATGAAAGGAAATTTGAATAGTGGCTAAATAACCAGATTATTATTAGTTTTTATGGATTGTGGTTATATATTTTTTAAGTTCTTGTTTTTTAATATAACATTAGTTGATGAATTTATAAATGAAATCGTATTTCTTGGTTTGGGCCTTGAATTGGTGGGAGTTTGTATATTATTCTACTTGTGTAGACATGTGAACATCTCCATAATAAAAGTTTCAAAAAGAACAAAAAAGACTAACAATTTATATTCTTAACTAGATTTAAATAAGATTTTTTTAAAAAGATAACACACTTGATGGCAAGAAAGAACGAATGAGAAAAGCTGAGAAATGAGAGGATTCTAGAATGGCTCAGGCAAACACCTAGAGGGCAATAAAAAATGTGACCTGGGACACCAATAAAAAGTTAAATGTTCAGTGTAATACTTACAAACTAACATCTAGCTTCTTCTACAATACTGAGTTTTCAGTCATCATTCAAAAAGATCCATGTTACAATGTGTATAAAACAAAGATAGCGTTTCCTACATTCTTTTTGCTAATCAGTATAGGTATTTCTCTGAAAACCAACAACTAATAAAGAATTCATTCTGAGTATTTTAAAGATTACTGTGACTATTGACTAGCTGTAATTCTCAGTTAGAATCACAAGAACTCTAACATCATGCTTTTCTTTGAAAATAGAGGCCAGATTTTAAAATATGTGCATTTCTCCATAAATATGCAACAAATATCTTCTTAAATAATATAACAGAGTGTGCCTCAATATTTTAGTTATACGGTTTTAAACCTCAAATATCTCACTCGGAAACTATTCTCTCAAATAACATGTTTATAATTTAAAAAATGTTTTAATGTTACTAGTACTGAATTAACTTTTCATATTTATTAATGCCATCATTTTGACTGACAAGGTTCATTACTTAGTGGTATTCAAATTAGACCAAAGATTATTTTGAGTCCTTGTCTGGAGGCTTTAGTTACTGTACTGTTTTTCTCAAATGGTGGTCCTTAGCTGTCAGCATCAGAATCACATGGGGTCCTGGCTGGAAACACAGACACTCCTTTGCCTCATCCCACATCCAGGGTCAGAATCTCTAGGGAGTAAAGCCCAGAAATTAAAAAAAAAAAAGTTTATTTTTAACAACCACGTAATGCCAGTGAAACTCAAGAGATATAAATTTTGAAACTTCCTCAGATATAGACTCTGTTCATTTTCACTGCTCTAGGTATAATGAAATAATAGGTAAGATTATGCCATGGAAATGTCTCTAAGGTTTTGAGGGTAGTAAGACCAATACAGAAGAAACTAGGAGAGCAAAAACAACAAAAATCTGCATAAAGTCTTACAGGGAATATTATATTTTTAATGAGTGAGATTTTATTCCCTGTGGGCTAAAATAGTCCTTGAAGATCTGAGAGGAGAGTAAAAATTTTGATAGGGCTTGAAGAGATTCATGGTAAATAAACCAGCATGAGCAAAATGGCAAAGAACTGGAAATACAGACAGCAAGTATGAACACAACTGAACCTAACAAACTACAGAGGTCACTGCGCCTTCAACACTTCTGCTACACATGAAGCAAGACAAAGACTAACTTGGAAAAGAAGCCAGGTTATAAAAGATATACGCTGAGAACGGAAAACTGGAATTCCAACTGACCAGCAGTCTTCAATCAACCACTTGCAGATCAAACTTGGGCCACTGGCCTGTTTTTATAATGTCCGTAATTCAACAATGGTTTTTACATATTTAAAATGTTTAAAAAGAAAGCTTTTTTTCACACAAGGGTATGCAACAGAGACTGTATGTAGGTGGCCCACAAAGCCTACAATATTTACTATCCTGCCCTTCACAGAAGCAGTTTGTCAACCTCTACTAAAAGCAACTCGATCACTGTAGGTCCTGGAGTAATAACGAGTTTGTAACTTGACTGCCACTCAGTAACCTCCAATGGGTTGTTACTAAAATAACCGCCTATTATTAATTATTATTATTATTATTTAAACTCAGCATAAAATCAAAATAAAATATGCTCCAAGAGTTTAACTACATACCCCAAATATTAATGTAAATGGCACTACTTTATTCTGAGAACTGAAAAATCCCCCTAATGAAACCACTATGAGCAATGAATGTAAATATTGACCATCCTTCTCCTTTAACTTCTACTACCTTAGATTCTGATTCAATGAATATCTGAATAGCTATTTTATTCGACAAGAAATATCCTGGGAACTTTCTCAGGCTGTCTGAGTTCAAAGCATTATAGCCTTTGTATATAAAGGTAGTGTAATTACTTCTTTACAGATATAGAATCTAGGTTTCAGAGGCATCTTATCCAACATTCTCAACCTGCCAAGTCTAAATCTGATCCTTTCTGCACAAGACCACACTGCACTTCAAGAAATATTTAACAAGCCCAGCCTAAATTTTATCAACTTACCTATGAAGCTGCAGTTTGGGTTAGATTAGTTTTAAATCAAACTTAAAGAAAATGAACAGACTTTGAAACTACATGATCGTTCCATGCAGTGATTCAGGATTACTTCAAAAGCTCTGACAATGTCCCACAGGCTCTTTCTGATAATGGCCTTTCACTTTTCTGAGTCCACTGTTAGGTACTAAGAATAATCATCACTTATTGTACAGTTTATAGGACAGGATGATTTAGGAAATAACCACTAGTGCTCTATTTAACCTCATGATAGACTGAGTAAAATGTATCATAAATGACGCCTGTACCTTCTAGTGAAACAATCACAGTGTGTGAACTCAGATTTTAAATTTATTTTAGAAACAAAAGTAATTTTTTTTGTGGCAGTGCTAGCTTCTGATTATAAAATACCTCCAACCTTTCCCAAAGATGCAATTTAAGTGCCCAAAAGACCTGAACAGCTGCCTTATAAAATAACACCTATTTAACCCTAAGTATACCTTCTGGAAAAATACTTTGTCCCCAAACTCCCAAGCATCTGCAACTCCAAATTGAAGCTCTTTCTCACTCTCATACTAAAACAGAATAGACAAAAAGTAATTCTTGCTGTCTCTCTCTCTCCTCCACTCGACTGTAAGCTTCACATGAGGGCAGCTATCACATCTGTTTCTGCTCATCACTGTACCCCTCCGACCCAAGGACAGTCCTGACACACAGGAGGTGACTGCTTCAAGAATGAAAAATGAATCGTGAATGTTAACAGGGAAAAATGTACTTAACTTAATGGGTTGGCCATTTTAGAAGGATTTTTAAAAAGCATTAGCTTCTATTTTGGGGATTATCTTTATAATCCAGCATAAAGATAATCAAATACTGTCAACCAATGCATGATTTTATCTCTACATGCAGACTGTACACCTGCAGAGCATCAGTAATAACCCTTTTACTCTCAGGTCTAAAACACAATTTAAACGGTTAATTTGCTACTAGAAAAGAAAAGCTACATTTCAAAATAATATTACTTGCACATTTTCTTTTTTATTGGATCATGTATTGTACTGTTTGCCAGCCCTCCTTCCATTAACTTTGCTAATCAGAAGTTAACTCAATATTGAAATTCCTTTAACTAGAGGACCATGCT
This sequence comes from Smutsia gigantea, assembly GCA_032199065.1. Taxonomy (NCBI): domain Eukaryota; kingdom Metazoa; phylum Chordata; class Mammalia; order Pholidota; family Manidae; genus Smutsia; species Smutsia gigantea. Next base: position 120,247 of record JAVSCE010000765.1, on the reverse strand, counting down.
TTACCCACAATTTCAAAAAAGAGGACATTAACAGAAGAAACCACTAAAGATTTTTCAAAAACATCATGGTACAAAAGAAAGTATTACAACATAAATATGGGGGAAATTTTTGTGAAATATTTTACTTTTGGAAAAAATGTTAAAACCATTTTGGCAAATAATAAATACAAAGTGCTCTGTTGTAAAATATTTTATCAACACTGGGCATACTGTTCTATAACCTAATAATGTGCATATCTGCTCCACTGAACACACTGTAGTAGTCTGAGAATATAATATTCACATAATTTGTAAACCATATTTGTAGAAACTAATGATATACCGTTATATACAGTGTGCGTCCTTGACATATATTTATGAACAGTAATAACATTATTTGCTTACCACAGCTACTAACACAGACCAACTCAGATGTACTTTATTAAGGACTCAAATGCCATGAGTAGTGCTGCCACTAGTTTTATCATTTTCCAAAACAGTGAACAATGCTTAATATAGTTCTGTTGTGAATGAAAAGTGAGATCTTTTCTAGACATACATATGTGCTAAGCCTCTGCACTGATGGTCTCAGTGGCTTCTCTGTATCCATGCCCTTTGCCCTGCAGCTTCGTCCTCCCCTCTGGATTCTGGACTTAGCAGTATGACATTCTCCAGCAATAAGCTGTTCACAACTGTAGCAAGCATGTAAAACAGATTTAAATCATACACACAGATGATTGCAAACAGGTTTTTCCCACATATAAATGTCTACAGAACATTACAAAGCATGTGGAATGTAGATTAATTCTGTTCAACACATTGAGAGTCAGCCAGCAACCACTGTACTCACCTGCTTCAGCAAGCAACACCCCCCCGAGTCATGACAACCAAATATGCCCCTAAGAACACTACAACTCCCCTTTAGGAGCAGAAGATCCAAGACTTCTGCTAGTAAATACACTTTCTGATTCTTTAACTTCTGAAAACACTAATCTGCAGGCATGAACCCGCTCCTGCACAAGACACATGACAGAGCTTTTGTAATCCAAAATTTATGTGACTGAGTATGATCCTTTCCAAACTAACTGAAAAATGGCACACGGTCAAACTGTAGCATCATGTTTGAAATTAAAAACTAAGACTGGTATACTTTTCTCTCTGCATATTATACTTAAGATTTAAACGTTTAAATAAGATAAACTGATAATAAAGCACTTGCACTTGAAGTCTATAGTTTTTTTAATGAGGTTGTACCAAACTTCCTGCAAGTTACAGTATCAATCCTCATTTTCTATATATTTCTTAAGTTTTTAAGAAAACAGATAATGCTAACACTGTAAAGAATCAAATACACTAGGTCCAATATTTTCAATCTAAAATATCCTTAGGGACATAAGTATATTTGTTTTCCTTAACAAGTGTTTGAAAGGTTGGTGCAATTTCTAGCACTAAGAACTATGGCACATTTCCTTCTTCCTTTGTGCACTGTTTGCTCTGCCTTCAATCTTTTCCTGCCAGTTTAAGTCCCCATTGGTCTCAAAAACCAGCAAATGTTCTACCTTCTCTGTGATATCTTCCCAATCCTCTCCTTTTTACTGACAGATTGAGTCCCTCTTCCATATTACTTGTGAAACTTTTTCTTACCATTATTTAACATTATTATAATTATTTGTTGCAAATCTGTCCCCCCTCCCAATAAACCGTGAGCTGTTAGCTAAGCCTATGCACCCATTTCTAACTGCACCTACAGCTCCTCACACAGATACTGTCCCAGTGACTGCTTTACATGGCCTATCAACAGGCATGTCTCTTTCAGGATTTAAGAGTCATGAGCCCATTCCAGTCATCTCTAATGTTTATATTTTATTTCTTTTTGACTTAATAAGTTTCCTAAAATCAAGTACCTCTTTCTATATATTCTAAATTTATTTTGATGTTATAGTCTTAAAAACTATTCCTTCAGAAATCCTGACATATGCAACGAACCTTGAAGACATTGTTAAGTGAAATAAATCAGTCACAGAAAGACAAATACTGTACGATTCCACTTATGTAAGGTATCTAAAATAGTCAAACTCTTAGAAGCAGAACACAGAATGGGAGTTGCTATTCAACGGGTATAAAGTTTAATAATGCAAGATGAGTAAATTCTAGAGATCTGTTGTACAATATTGTGCCTACAAGTTAACAATATTATACACTAGATCTCCTGCGAAGTGCTTCTTACCACAATTTAAAAAAGAAGTTCCTTCAATCTTAATACTTTGGGACCCATCTCCACCTAACTTAGCTACTGACAGGTTTGGATATTTTTACTTACTTCTCCAATCCACTGATACCTTTCCAGTTCTATTAGTCTGACTTTATCTACTGTCATTAAATGTTTAATCTAAGAACAGAATAATATTTGTTTATTTCTAACTTTGTTCTAACAACCAAAATATTGCATACTTATTCTAATAAAGTAATACAAAGTTTATACTGCTAGGCTAATTAAAAACTTTACATGAATAGTTCAAATTGTATTTTAACCCATAAATATATTATTCTATATTTGCTGTCATTACAAGTCTTCCACTCTTTCATGTAACTTCAGGGTTTCCTATAATTACCCACATTAGTCTGGAACTTAATTACTCTAAATAATTTTTTTACCAACAAATTTGGGTATTTCAAAGTGTCCTGACTTCTTTAAATTCTGTATTTAAAAACATTTCATAATCTTTACACTTCTTTACTATTTAGAACCAAAACATGTGCATCGCAAGCAGACAATCAAGTTTAAGATACTACTATATAAGTGTTGGGAAAAAAGAGAAGCAGAGTACAAAAAGCTTGCATACATCTGAGGATGAAGAAGATTAAAATTAATAGAATCTTAAGATTAACTTCTTTTCTGTCTCATCTCAAAAATATGCCAAAAGGATAAGTACAGCTAAAGTAGTATTTCCTTTATGAGAAACAACAAAACTTGCTTGTGAAATAATAATGGCTAGTATGAATCAATTGGGATAACTGCCTCATCCTTACCCCAAGATGATAAAACACACCCACTTTCTTTTTTTTAATTTTGTAATTTTAAAAATATTAGATCAGGAGTTCCAGGAAGATGGCGGTGTGAGTAGGGCGGTGGAAATCTCCTCCCAAAACCATTTTCATACTTGTGAAAATACAACAAATAAAACTATTCCTAAAAGAAAGACCAGAAGATACAGTACAACAGCCAGGCTACAGCTACATCTGCGAGAACTCAGCGCCTCACAAAGCAGGTAAGATACAAAGCCATGACCTGGCAGGATCCGAGCACTCCCCTACCCCAGCGCACCAGTGGGAGGAAAAGAATCAGCATGGGGAGGGAGTGGAAGCACAGGACTGCTAAATAACCAGCCCTGGTGATCCACACCTGGAGCACAGACACACATCGCATGGTGTACTGGCCAGAGAAATGGAGAGGCAGGATCCAAGATGGAGACTCTGAGCGGGTCGCCACAGCCAGCTCCCCTGGGACGAAAGAAAAGCAGGCTCTTCTTTCTTAAAAGTCTTAAAGAGACAAGGGCCCAACAGCGGAACAAAATCGTCCCAGCGCACTCAACCCAGCAGGGAGGGAATCTTGAGGAACTTAAGGCCCCCTAACCAGCTGCCGGGTAAAGCAGCCACAAAGCCCCTCACAGAGATAAGCAGCCTGCCATTCGTTCCCCTCAGCCGGCACTGGATCTGCCACAGCTGCAGAACAGCGAGAGGGTGGCCCCGCCCACAACAACTACACAGAATCCCTTCCAGGAGGGCGCACAGCTAACTCGGAAGGGCCACACAGAATCTCCTCCCAGCAGGTGCGCAGTTAACTGGGAAGGGCGGCACAGAATCTCCTCTCGGTGGAAGCGCAGCTAACCGGAAGGGCTGCACAGAATCTCCTCCCAGCGGGTGCGCAGCTAACTGGGAAAGACCGCACAGAATCTCCTCCCAGTGGAAGCACAGCTAACCAGAAGGGCTGCAGAAGCCAGAGCAAGGGCCAAAAGGCACCAAGGGGTGCAGAACGCACCTAGCATGGCTGCAAACCACGCAGTGCTCTAAGCTAGCCTGAGGGTGGCCGCATCCACGGCAGTTTAGGGGATTATCCCAGAGACTGCCTCCCAGTGTGCAGTAATGGCCACAGGATGTGGAGAAGGGCAAGGAGAACAACAAGCAGGAAGGGACTTTGTTCTCCCAGTTGACACACATGGCACCCGCCTGCGACCACTTCTACCGCCATGAAAAGACAGAAGAATCTGGTCCAGTCAATACTCACCCAGACAACCCCAGAGAGAGGGCCGGGTGGGATAGACTTAAACAATCTTTCTGAAAAAGAATTCAGAATAAAAGTCATAACAATTCTGATGGATCTACAGAGAAATATGCAAGAGCTAAGGGAGGAAGTGAGGAGAGATATTACAGAAATGAAACAATCGATTGACGGGCTGAAGAGCAGACTGGACGAAGTGCAAGAGACTGTTAATGGAATAGAAATCAGAGAACAGGAGTACACAGAAGCTGAGGCAGAGAGAGATAAAAGGATCTCCAGGACTGAAAGACTATTAAGGGAACTGTGTGACCAATCCAAACGGAACAATATTCGCATTATAGGAGTACCAGAAGAGAGAGAAAAAGGGAGAGAAAGTGTCCTTGAAGACATACTTGAGAACTTCCCAAGCTGGGAAAGGAAATAGTTTCTCAGACCATGTAAGCTCACAGATCTCCCAACACTCGGGACCCAAGGAGGACAACACCAATACACATAATAATTAAAATGGCAAAGATCAAAGACAGGGACGGAGTATTAAAGGCAACCAGAGAGAGAAAAAAGATCACCTACAAAGGAAAACCCATCAGACTGTCATCAGACTTCTCAACAGAAACCTTACAGGCCAGAAGAGAATAGCACAATATATTTAATGCAATGAAACAGAAAGGCCTTGAACCAAGAATACTGTATCCAGCACGATTATCATTTAAATTTGAGGGCAGGATTAAACAATTCCCAGAAAAGTGAAAGTTGAGGGAATTTGCCTCCCACAAACCACCTCTACAGGATATCTTAATTGGACTGCTTGCTCTACAGGGAAGCACTCCTAAGGCTAAAAAGAGGTAACCAGAGAAAATAAATTCATAGCAAAAAAAGCAGACCATCCAAACACTAACTAAAGGCAAAAAATAAAATCAACTTTCCACAAAAACAATCAAAGGAACGCAAAAGAGTACAGAATAAAACACCTAATACATAAAGAATGGAGGAGGAAGAATAAGAAGGGAGAAAATAAAGAATCACCAGAGTGTGTATATAACAGCTTAACAAGAGAGTTAAGTTAGACTGTTAGATAGTAAAGAAGCTACTCTGGAACCTTTGGTAACAATGAACCTAAAAGCCGGCAATGGCAATAAGTACTTACCTATCGATAAGCACCCTAAATGTAAATGGACTGAATGCACCAATCAAAAGACACAGAGTAATAGAATGGATAAAAAAGCAAAACCCATCTATATGCTGCTTACAAGAGACTCACCCCAAACCCAAAGATATACACAGAATAAAAGTGAAAGGATGGAAAAAGATATTTCATGCAAGCAACAAGGAGAAAAAAGCGGAAGCTGCAGTACTTGTATCAGGCAAAATAGACTTCAAAACAAAGAAAGTAGCAAGAGATAAATAAAGAAGGACATTACATAATGATAAAGGGGTCAATCCAACAAGAGGATATATAACCATTATAAATATATATGCATCCAACACAGGAGCGCCAACATAGGTGAAAAAAATACTAACAGAATTAAAGGAGGAAATAGAAAGCAATGCATTCATTTTAGGAGACTTCAAATACAGCACTCATTCCAAAGGACAGATCAACCAGACAGAAAATAATGAAAGACACAGAGGCACTGAACAACACACTAGAACAGATGGACCTAACAGACATCTACAGAACTCTACACCCAAAAGCAGCAGGATTCACATTCTTCTCAAGTGCACATGGAACATTTTCCAGAATAGACCACAACTAGGCCACAAAAAGAACCTCAGTAAATTCAAAAATACTGAAATTCTACCAACCAACTTCTCATATCACAAAGGCATAAAACTAGAAATAAACTGTACAAAGAAAACAAAAAGGCTCACAAATACACAGGGGCTTAAAAACATCCTCCTAAATAATCAATGGATCAATGACCAAATTAAAACAGAGATCAAACAATATATGGAGACAAATGACAACAACACAAAGCCCCAATTTCTGTGGGATGCAGTTCTAAGAGGAAAGTATATTGCAATCCAGGCCTATTTAAAGAAGGAAGAACACTCCCAAATGAATAGTCTAAAGACACAATTACTGAAATTGGAAAAAGAAGAAGAAATGAGGCCCAAAGTCACCAGAAGGAGGGACATAATAAAGATCAGAGAAGAAATAAATAGAATCGAGAAGAATAAAACAATAGAAAAAAAATCAATGAAACCAACTGGTTCTTTGAAAAAATAAACAAAACACATAAACCCCTAGCCAGACTTATTAAGAGAAAAAGAGAATCTACACAAACAGAATCAGAAATGAGAAAGGAAAAATCAAGACGGACCCCACAGAAATACAAAGAATTAATAGAGAATACTATGAAAATCTATATGCTAACAAGCTGGAAAACCTAGAAGAAATGGACAACTTCTTAGAAAAATACAACCTTCCAAGACTGACCAAACAAGAAACAGAAAAACTAAACAGACCAATTACCAGCAATAAAATTGAATCGGTAATCAGAAAACTACCCAAGAACAAAACGCCCGGGCCAGACGGATTCACCTCTGAATTTTATCAGACATATAGAGAAGAAATAATACCCATTCTCCTTAAAGTTTTCCAAAAAACAGAAGAGGAGGAAATACTTCCACACTCATTCTATGAAGCCAGCATCACTCTAATACCAAAACCTGGCAAAGACCCCATCAAAAAAGAAAATTACAGACCAATATCCGTGATGAACGTAGATGCAAAAATATTCAACAAAATATTAGCAACCCGAATTCAAAAATACATCAAGAGGATCATACACCATGATCAAGTGGGATTCATCCCAGGGATGCAAGGATGGTACAACATTCGAAAATCCATCAACATCATCCACCACATCAACAAAAAGAAGAGCAAAAACCACATGACCATCTCTATAGATGCTAAAAAAGCATTCAACAAAATTCAACATCATTCATGATAAAAACTCTCAATAAAATGGCTATAGAGGGCAAGTTCCTCAACATAATATGATGCCAACATCATACTTGACAGCGAGAAGCTGAAAGCTTTTCATTTAAGATCGCGAACAAGACAGGGATACCCACTCTCCCCATTGTTTTTCAACTTAGTACTGGAGGTCCTAGCCAAGGCAATCAGACAACACAAAGAAATACAAGGCATCCAGATTGGTAATGAAGAAGTCAAATTGTCACTATTTGCAGATGACATGATATTGTACATAAAAAACCCTGAAGACTCCACTCCAAAACTACTAGAACTAATATCTGAATTCAGCAAAGCTGCAGGATACAAAATCAATACACAGAAATCTATTGCTTTCCTATACACTAACAATGAGCTTGTAACAGAAAGAGAAATCAGAAAAACAATTCCATTCACAAAATAATAAAATACCTAGGAATAAACCTAACAAAGGAAGTGAAAGACCTATACCCTGAAAACTACAAGACACTCCTAAGAGAAATTAAAGAGGACAGTAACAAATGGAAATTCATCCCATGCTCTTGGCTATATATTGTCAAAATGGCTATACTACCTAAAGCAATCTACAGATTCAATACAATCCCTATCAAAATACCAACAGCATTCTCCAATGAACTGGAACAAATAATTCTAAAATTCATATGGAACCACAAAAGATCCCGAATAGCCAAAGCAATCCTGAGAAGGAAGAATAAACAGGGGGAATTATGCTCCCAGACTTCAAGCTCTACTACAAAGCCACAGTAATCAAGACAATTTGGTACTGGCACAAAAACAGACCCACAGACCAGTGGAACAGAATAGAAAATCCAAACATTGACCCAAACATATACAGTCAATTAATATTTGATAAAGGAGCCTTGGATATACAATGGGGAGATGACAGCCTCTTCAGCAGCTGGTGTTGGAAAAACTGGACAGCTGCATGTAAGAGAATGAATCTGGACTACTGTCTAGCCCCATACACAAAGGTAAACTCAAGGTGGATCAAAGACTTGAATGTAAGTCATGAAACCATAAAACTCTTAGAAAAAAACATAGGCAAAAATCTCCTGGACATAAACATGAGCAACTTCTTCATGAACATATCTCCCGGGGCAAGGGAAACAAAAGCAAAAATGAACAAGTGGGACTATATCAAGGTGAAAAGCTTCTGTACAGCAAAGGACACCATCAGTAGAACAAAAAGACATCCTACAGTATGGGAGAATATATTCATAAAAAACGTATCTGATAAAGGGTTGACATCCAAAATATATAAAGATCTCATGCACCTTAACAAACAGAAAGCAAATAATCCAATTAAGAAATGGGCAGAGGACATGAATAGACACTTCTCCAAAGAAGAATTCAGATGGCCAACAGGCACATGAAAAGATGCTCCACATCGCTAATCATCAGAGAAATGCAGATTAAAACCACAATGAGATATCACCTCACACCAGTGAGGATGGCCAACATCCAAAACACAAACAACAACAAATGTTGGCGAGGATGTGGAGAAAGGGGAACCCTCCTACACTGCTGGTGGGAATGTAAACTAGTTCAACCATTGTGGAAAGCAGTATGGAGGTTCCCCAAAAAACTCAAAATAGAAATACCATTTGACCCAGGAATTCCACTCCTAGGAATTTACCCTAAGAATGCAGCAGCCCAATTTGAAAAGGACAGATGCACCCCTATGTTTATTGCAGCACTATTTACAATAGCCAAGAAATGGAAGCAACCTAAGTGTCCATCGGTAGATGAATGGATAAAGAAGATGTGGTACATATACACAATGGAATATTATTCAGCCATAAGAAGAAAACAAATCCTACCATTTGCAACAACATGGATGGAGCTAGAGGATATTAAGCTCAGTGATATAAGCCAAGCGGGAAAAAACAAGTATCAAATCATTTTACTCATATGTGGAGTATAAGAACAAAGAAAAAAAAAACTGAAGGAACAAAACAGCAGCAGACTCCCAGAACCCAAGAATGGACTAATAGATACCAAAGGGAAAGGGACTGGGGAGAATGGGTGGGAAGGGAGGGACAAGGGGGATAAAGGGGCATTACGATTAGAAGACATTATGTCGGGGGGGGGGCACGGGGAGGGTGGTACAACTCAGAGACTACAAGTAGTGATTCTATAGCATCTCACTACACTGATGGACAGTGATGTTTGTAATGGGGTATATGGGGGGGACTTGATGATATGGGGAGTCTAGTAACCATAATGTTGCACATGTAATTGTAGATTAACGATACCAAAAAATATATAATATATATAAATTAGATCACCACTTCTACCAATACAAAATGTGGAAGCAAACACACAGAAAGGAATTATGGAAGCCCATTAAAGCAGAACAGAGGTAAAGACTACTCTCTACTTCTTGGAGTCCCCTTGATGCTAGACTGTCCCTCAGAACTGCTAAACTCCTCTCTATTGAGCACCAGGCTCAACATTAAATACCATTCATCCGAAGTTAAAAATGAACAGAAAGGAAGGAGGGGACCTGAAGTGAAAGTTGATCACACTACAGCCTAACAAAAGTTTACCCTAGTACCAAAGTTAATTCTTTCTTCCTTCCGTTTGGTCTTTTAAAGCAAAAACTAATACTTACTCCAATACTGGATATGTCCTCCAAAAATACCTTTATATTCAACACTAATGAATTTTAAACACGTTTCACGGCACATTCTAAGGATAAGTACTTACGTAGTAGATAATAACACTAAATACATTGTTAAATGAGTACATTCTAAAATATCTAAATATAGAATACAAAAATAACTTTTTTTAGACAGTGAAATTCACCATTCTAAACTTATTAAATTACTGCCAACAAAAAGCTGAAAATTTTAAAAAACACTTACTTCATTTCCATGTTTTTGCAGGAATTCAATTTCCTGTTGTGTGAATGTTGTCATGGAGATAGATTTCACCCTGTGTGGTGGATTTAACCCTCGCCTAAAAGATAAAATTATTTTACAAATTTACTATTATACATTTTATCTTAAAAATTATACATCAATGTAAAACATTTTTAACTAGTTCATTTAAACATGGAACAGTGTTTTCATTCCATAACCTAAAGTATATAAAAACTATTTAAAATTCTTAATCTCATAATAGATATGTCAAGTATGTCAAGTAAGTTTGGTCAGATTCACACTAAATATTTAAAGATAAATTCAAGTAACTACCTAGTTAGAAATACACAGTACCTGTAATACATGAGCTTCTAGGTAATATAAATATTGCTTTACTGTGTTTCTAATGGAAGAAGATGACTGTATGTATGAAGAGCTCTATGGTAAAGAATTTAAAAAGTAATTATTTAAATATTTTCCGTTTCCTAAGAAAGTTACAATTATGTGTTAAGTTTGGTGCTATACAAATATTCTAATCAAACAGCTACCACCTTTTAAGTTTGAGGCTGATGTAGAAAATTGAAAACTAACCCAAGGATACTTGAAATTACTAACCAGTAAGAATAAAGTCCTATCCCTCTATCAATTCAAATAAGGATTTATTTTAAAAAAAATTTCAATCACCTCAGGAGACATTAAGTGCTCAAGAGGAAACAGAAGGGACATGAAAGCATTCAAGAAATACCTAGATACATGATTAAATGACCTTTAAAGGCCTTTACAATCTTGAAGCCTTTTCTGTATAATTGGCCTTAGGAGGACTTCATCTCTAAGTTTCTTCATGATATTTTACCATGCACATGAAAAAACTGCAGAGAAATGCACTCAAGAGAAAATAAGAACTATTTACATTTTGTCCAACTATCACCAAGTGACCTATTCCACCCACAAGAATACCGGTTAAATAATCTATGCAAAATAACAAGAAAGCCATACAAAAAGTTTCGTAAAATTACTTTGGAGTCATGTCCTCTGGTAAAGGTCTGATTTGGAATCCAGGTTCTAGAGATTATTAATAATTTTACAGAATTTTTAATAGTCATCTTGTAATCATCCATGCTAATTCAGAGATTTAAAACAATGATGCTAAAATAGTAAGTGAACCAAATGTCTTTAAAAAATATTCCAGAGACATTTTTGAATAATTAAGTGTGGATAGTTCTAAAATTCGCAACACTGTAAGTCAAATAATATGGGAGAATTCAAAATTAACACAAGCTCCTCAATTTTCATATCCTGCTGCTTCTTTCTCTCCCTTTGAACTGTCAGATAGATGGCACACCTTTCAGATAATGCTCTGAATTAGGACAAGCTGCACTTTAACTGTTTCAGATTTCAAAGTGAAGAAAGGTTAAATTGGGTTTTACTGTTGTTTTCTTTTGCTGTGTTTGAATTTTAAACTAATAAATTATCTTCTTACTAGCGCTTGGTTAAGTCATAAAATACAGAAATGAAGACTGCATGATTAGAGAAATTGAACACAGCAATTTCATCCTGGTAAAACTTTCAAACCTCACTATGAAGAAACAATTACAGTATGAGTTACTTTCAAGTAAATCTGCAATCACAAATTAAGGTTTTAAAGATATCTTCTAAAATTTCCAAAACTGAAAATTTGGAAAGTCATTATTCATTTAAAGCATGACACTTTGTTTTCCAATTCATCCATATTATGAGAGTAAGAATAAGTTCACCCTTTTCAGGGAAGCTTATTAGCATGATATGTACTTATTACCCTACCTTGCTCCAAAACAATTTAAGAAGGAATTTTACTTTTTGTTCTCTCAAACTCCTCTGTTCCCTTCCTCTCACTTAACAACTTTACCTCTCCTTATTCCCTAAGACTTCCTCCTTGTTCTAGCAAATGCCTTTACCTTTCCACCTTCCTTATAGTATCCTTTTTTAAAAGAGAAAAGGCAAAGGAGTGATTTTCTAATGAGGAAATGTCAAACACTGTTGCAAGGGTGTACGTTTTGAATAAGAAATTTTGGAGCAAAGAATTACACCCCCATACTTCGCAAATCCCCTGACTCTTCTTATATTATACAAAGATAATCTCACAAAAGCAGTTACCATGTATAGCTTATTCACTTATACACCTCAAGGTCCTACCACATCACAGGGCCCATTTACACATAAAGAAGGTATTCATATTACTTAGATAAGTGAACAAAATTTTGAACTTATGGAACAAATACAACCAGAATGTACTCATAACCAAACTATAAAAGGACGTTTTTCCCCCTTAACAAGGACAGTTACTAGAGGAGTTATTTAAAGGAGTTTTCTCCATGCACTTAAGATGGGATTCGATTTACAAAATGCGTACACACAGTTTTACAAGGCCACATTAATTACATAAGTAACTCCAAGGAAATTTTACATTTGTCTACGATGTTTTCTCATATTGCTCTTTTAAATTCCATGTACACAGGCAGATTAACTATATTCTCAATGCAAGAATATGAGGGGGGGGGGTCAATCCAACGAGGATATAACCATTATAAATGTATAGGCACCCAATACGGGAGCACTGATGTGAAACAAACACTAACAGAATTAAAGGAGGAAATAGAGAGCAATGCATTCATTTTAGGTGACTTCAACCCAGCACTCACTCCAAAGGACAGATCAACCAGACAGAAAATAAGTAAAGACACAGAGGCACTGAACAACACACTACAACAGATGGACCTAACAGATATCGACAGAACTCTACACCCAAAAGCAACAGGATACACATTCTTCTCAAGCGCACATGGAACATTTTTGAGAATAGACCACATACTAGGCCACAAAAAGAACCTCAGTAAATTAAAAAATATTGAAATCCTACCTAACAACTTCTCAGATCACAAAGGTATAAAACTAGAAATAAATTGTAGAAAGAAAACAAAAGGCTCACAAATACATAGAGACTTAACAACATTCTCCTAATTAATCAATGGGTTAACAACCAAATCAAAACAGATATCAAAGAATATATGGAGACTAATGACAACAACAACACAAAGCCACAATTTCTGTGGGATGCAGCAAAGGCAGTTCTAAGAGGAAAGTATATTGCAATCCAGGCCTATTTAAAGAAGGAAGAACATTCCCAAATGAATAGTCTAAAGACACAATTACTGAAATTGGAAAAAGAAGAACAAATGAGGCCGAAAGTCACCAGAAGGAGGGACATAATAAAGATCAGAGAAGAAATAAATAAAATTGAGAAGAATAAAACAATAGAAAAAAATCAATGAAACCAAGAGCTGGTTCTTTGAAAAAATAAACAAAATAGATAAACCCCTAGCCATACTGATTAAGAGAAAAGGAGAATCTACATACATAAAACAGAATCAAAAATGAGAAAGGAAAAATAACAACAGACCCCACAGAAATACAAAGAATTATAAGAGAACATTATGAGAATCTATATGCTAACAAGCTGGAAAACATAGAAGAAATGGACTTCTTAGAAAAATACCACCTTCCAAGACTCACCAAACAAGAAACAGAAAAACTAAACAGACCAATCACCAGCAATGAAATTGAAGCGGTAATTAAAAAACTACCCAAGAACAAAACCCCCGGACCAGATGGATTCACCTCTGAATTCTACCAGACATAGAGAGAAGAAATAACACCCATTCTCCTTAGTTTTCAAAAAAATAGAAGAGGAGGGAATACTTCCAAACTCATTCTGTGAAGCCAGCATCACTCTAATACCAAAACCGGGCAAAGACATCACCAAAAAAGAAAATTACAGACCAATATCCCTGATGAACGTAGATGCAAAAATACTCAACAAAATATTAGCAAACCAAATTCAAAAATGTAACAAGAGGATCATACACCATGATCAAGTGGGATTCATCTCAGGGATGCAAGGATGGTACAACATTCGAAAATCCATCAACATCATCCTCCACATGAACAAAAAGAACAAAAACCACATGATCATCTCCATAGATGCTGAAAAAGCATTTGACAAAATTCAGCATCATTCATGATTAAAACTCACAACAAAATTGGTATAGAGGGCAAGTACCTCAACATCATAAAGGCCATATATGACAAACCCACAGCTAACATCATATTTAACAGCAAGAAGCCAAAAGCTATTCATCTAAGATCGGGAACAAGACAGGGATGCCCACTCTCTCCATTGTTATTCAACATAGTACTGGAGGTCCTAGCCACGGCAATCAGACAAAACAGAGACATACAAGGCATCCAGATTGGTAAAGAAGAAGTCAAATTGTCACTATTTGCAGATGACATGATACTGTACATAAAAAACCCTAAAGATTCCATTCCAAAACTACTAGAACTAATATCTGAATTCAGCAAAGTTGCAGGATACAAAATTAACACACAGAAATCTCTTGCTTTCCTATACACTAACGATGAACTAACAGAAAGAGAAATCAGAAAAACAATTCCATTCACAATTGCACCAAAATAATAAAATACCTAGGAATAAACCTAACGAAGGAAGTGAAAGACCTATACTCTGAAAACTACAAGACATTCCTAAGAGAAATTAAAGAGGACACTAACAAATGGAAATTCATCCCATGCTCTTGGCTACATAGAATAAATATTTTCAAAACGGCTATACTACCTAAAGCAATGTACAGATTCAACGCAATCCCTGTCAAAGTACCAACAGCTTTCTTCAATGAACTGGAAGAAATAATTCTAAAATTCATATGGAACCACAAAAGACCCTGAATAGCCAAAGCAATCCTGAGAAGGAGGAATAAAACAGGGGGAATTACGCTCCCTGACTTCAAGCTCTACTACAAAGCCACAGTAATCAAGACAATTTGGTATTGGCACAAAAACAGACCCACAGACCAGTGGAACAGAATAGAAAATCCAAACATTAACCCAAACATATACAGTCAATTAATATTTGATAAAGGAGCCTTGGATACACAATGTGGAGATGACAGCCTCTTCAGCAGCTGGTGTTGGCAAAACTGGACAGCTACATGTAAGAGAATGAAACTGGATTACTGTCTAACTCCATATACAAAAGTCAACTCAAAATGGATCAAAGACCTGAATGTAAGTCATGAAACCATAAAACTCTTAGAAAAAAACATAGGCAAAAATCTCTTGGATATAATCATGAGCAACTTCTTTATGAACATATCTTCCCGAGCAAGGGAAACAAAAGCAAAAATGAACAAGTGGGACTATATCAAGCTAAAAAGCTTCTGTACAGCAAAGGATACCATCAGTAGAACAAAAATATATCCTACAGTATGGGAGAATATATTCATAAATGACGTATCCAATAAGGGGTTGACATCCAATATATATAAAGAACTCACGCACCTCAACAAACAAAAAGCAAATAATCCAATTAAAAAATGGGCAGAGGATCTGAATAGACACTTCTCCAAAGAAGAAATTCAGATGGCCAACAGGCATATGAAAAGATGCTCCACATTGCTAATCATCAGAGAAATGCAGATTAAAACCAAAATGAGATATCACCTCACACCAGTGAGGATGGCCAACATCCAAAACACAAACAACAACAAATGTTGGCGAGGATGTGGAGAAAAGGAAACCCTCCTACACTGCTAGTGGGAATGCAAATTAGTTCAACCATTGTGGAAAGCAGTATGGAGGTTCCTCAGAAAACTCAAAATAGAAATAACATTTGACCCAGGAATCCCACTCTTAGGAACTTACCCTAAGAATGCAGCAGCCCAGTTTGAAAAAGACAGATGCACCCCTATGTTTATCACAGCACTATTTACAATAGCCAAGAAATGGAAGCAACCTAAGTGTCCATCAGTAGATGAATGGATAAAGAAGATGTGGTACATATACACAATGGAATATTATTCAGCCATAAGAAGAAAACAAATCTTACCATTTGCAACAATATGAATGGAGCTAGAGGGTATTATGCTCAGTGAAATAAGCCAAGCCGAAAAAGACAAGTATGAAATGATTCACTCATATGTGGAGTATAAGAACAAAGAAAAAAAACTGAAGGAACAAAACAGCAGCAGACTCACAGAACCCAAGAAAGGACTAATAGTTACCAAAGGGAAAGTGACTGGGGAAGATGGGTGGCAAGGGAGGCAGATAAGGGGGAAAAAGGGGCATTACAACTAGCAGATGTAATGTTGAGGGGGCATGGAGAGGGCTGTACAACTCAAAGAAGACAAGTAGTGATTCTATAGGATCTCACTACGCGGATGGACAGTGACTGTAAATGGATTGGGGGGGGGGCCTGATGAAGGGGGTAGTTCAATAACCATAATATTGCACATGTAATTGTAGATTAATGATACCAAAATAAACTATAAAAAGAGAATATAAAAGGATTTTTCCTTTTTTATCCCGCAAAAGCTTTGTACATGGATTTTACATGCTTAGAGTTTGGTAAAAAAAAAAATTGAAAACTAAATTTATCTTCCTCTTGGAGTGCAGACTGACGAGTCTGCAGTGAAAATGGGTAGTCTCATACACTGATGGTAGGATAAAGCCACCAATTTGTATCAAGAAACACATTCATGCCTTTTGACTAAGTAATAACCCTTTTAGGAATCTATTCTAAAGAAGGAATCTGAAACATAGCTAACTAATTATGTGTAAAATGTTCATCAAATATTATTCATAATAGGAAAACATCAGAAACACTACAATATCAAAAGGCAAGTGGTTCAATAAATGACAATACAACTGTGTAACATTAGGCATACTTATGTTTTTATTTTTTAAGATGAAAACAATATTGTAGTCTCAGAACTACAAAAAAAATCGACCCCAAAAAACCCAAACAAGCCAAATACCTCAAAAGGTTAACAGTCCTTAAAGAAGATGTGGTACATATACACAATGGAATATTATTCAGCCATAAGAAGAAAACAAATCCTACCATCTGAAACAACATGGATGGAGCTAGAGGGTATTATGCTCAGTGAAATAAGCCAAGCCGAAAAAGACAAGTACGAAATGATTTCACTCATATGTGGAGTATAAGAACTAAGAAAAAAACTGAAGGAACAAAACAGCAGCAGACTCACAGAACCCAAGAACGGACTAATAGTTACCAAAGGGAAAGGGACTGGGGAGGATGGGTGGGAAGGGAGGGACAAGAGGGGAAAAGGGGCATTACGATTAGCAGATGTAATGTTAGGGGGGCACGGGGAGGGCTGTACAACCCTGAGAAGACAAGTAGTGACCCTATAGCATCTCACTATGTTGATGGACAGTGACTGTAATGGGGTTAGTGGGGGGGACCTGATGAAGGGGGTAGTGTAATCACCATAATATTGCTCATTTAATTGTAGAGTAATGATATCAAAATAAACAAAAAAAAAGGTTAACAGTCCTTGCATATGGGTGATCGGATTAAGTGGGGGTAGTTTTCTATTCTCTCCACGTTTCCCACAATGAATCTGTATTAGTCTAAAAGAAAAACTATAGCAAGAAATAATGGAAAGTCCAAATGACAAGTACTAGTCAGAAAATTTGGACTTTTAGTCCTGACTTAATGGATGTGCATGTCTGTGCTGAAGATTTAGAGCACAAAAAAAAAATAATAATAAGGGAGGGAGAGAACACTTCTTTTTTAGGCTTTCTTTCAGTTTAAAAAAACCTAGAAAACCTCTCCTCCAAAATACACCTACCAACAACATCAACCTTATATTTACTCCATTTCTCTAAAGCAGGGTTTCTCAACCTCAGCACTACCGACATTGTGGGTGAGATAACTACTGTGAGGGGGCTGTCCTGTGGATTGTGGGATTAGGGCAGCATGCATGGCCTCTACCCACTAGGTACCAGTAGCACCCCCAACCAGCAAAGGTAATGGAAAAGGACATTGTCAAATGTCCCCTGGAAAGCAAAATCCCTCTAGTTGAGAACCACTGCTCTAAATACATCAAATACGCTAATTATGAAGCAAAAGAAATTAGTGAAATTCCTTTGGATCTCTACAGAGCATAAATTTCACCTATGTTCAATCTTCTACAAAACATTCTACAAACTCACACCATACACAACAAAGAAATTTCAAATTTCTCATAAATTCTTTCAATAAAAGAAAATAGAAAAAAATATTTTTATGAAATGATAAAATATAAGTTTAAAATTGTACAGTATATAGTAAAATTTAAATCAGAAAAGACCAAAATTGTCCACAAAAAATAACCAAAAATGAACTATGTAACATCAAGCATGCTTATACAAAGGTAGGCAAACCATAGTAAGGCAGAAGGAAATTAATATTTACAAACTATCAAACTGGCACTTTGCATATTTAATCCTATTAATTTCTACTTCCAACTGTATGACAGACTAGATATTCTGAAAAGTCTCCTGGGCTAAAATATGACAGATACTCCATAAATTACAAAAACAAAAAACCCTTGTTAAACATACGGTTAACCTTCTAAAAGTAAGGGCAATTTCCATGGACCACCTCCCCAAAAGAAAAAAGACAAAAAAATTAAAAACTGAGCTGAAAAGAAGAGTGGCCCATGTTACACACAAAATGCAGTGTTGCTCAGAAGGCAAATACTAACAATAGTTAAGATCAAAGAGCTCAACCTGAAATATCCCTGCTAAACTTAAGACCCTGGATGGGGAATAAGGTGGCTTCAGGTTGACAGTAGCCCTGGATCCCAGCAGAACAATACTCAAATCCTCTCAAGAGCAATGCATTTCCAGTTTATGCTCTCAGGATTTGGCAATAATACATTCAATAAAACAAGAACTTGCAATAAAAATCACACATAACAAAACAAACCACTGAGCTTGAGTCAGCTGAAACAAATTTATACCATCTCTTCTTAAGACTTTATGTATTGGAGTGATCAAATATAAAATTTAAAGTAAACACAGTATAAAGAAAACATTAAAACAAATAAAAAATTCAATCAAAATGAAGAAATATGTAACTATCAGAATAACTGGGCAAATTTTAAAATCAGAACTTTTAGAAGTGAAAAATTATAAATGTGGAAATTAAAAATTCAACCAATTAGGTACAGAGCAGATTGGACACATTAAAAGAGAGAACTGGTAAATTAAAAGATAGAAGTAATAACCCAGAAAGCAACAAAGACAGAGACAGACAGAAAAGAGTGTTTTTAGAAGAAGAAAGAGGGCATTAGAAGGTCTAACATGTATCAATACTCTTGCTTTTGAAAGAGAGAACAAAATGAATGAGGAGAGACGATATTTGAAAAGATCCTGAAATTTTTCAAATCCAACTGGAAGACAGCCATCTACACATACAGGAAGCACAGTTTATCAAAATCAGGACTGGAAACATTTTGAACAATTAGAAACATTCTGATGAAACTTGAAAGACAAAGAGAACATCTTAATCAGGAAAAAAAGACAAAACTAAAAGTAGACTTCTCAATGGAAACTAGAAGGCAGTGGTAGATTATCTTTAAGTAGTAAAAAAAAACAGCAGTTGTGAACCCAGCAAAACTACCTTTGAAATTTAAGATCAAAGAAATGATATTTTCAGATAAACAAAAACCAGTTTACCCCAGGAGATCTTCACTGAGGAAACACATATTGTGTTCATTAAAAAAAAATAAAAATAGAAAAGATCCTGAGAAGGTCCCAAGATATTAAAGGGGTGAGCAAAGAAACTAGTAAACACAGGTAAATCTAAACATCATCTAATTTTAAAATGTCCAATTTATGTGGGGAAGTGGGAGGACAAATCTAACATTTCACCAATAACAACTCCTAAGTGAAGGTATTTTATATTTTCAAAGACCTTGTATTATTAGGTGAAGGTTAAAGTATTGTTAACACTAGAATGTCAATATGAAAAATAAAATTTCACTGGTGACCAGAAAAGAATACTGAATTTATGGCTTCTAAACCAGTACAAAAGGAAAATCACCAAAACAAACTAAAAGCCACTTGTCATTTTAAAATAAAATTAAGCATACACTTGCCATACGACACTCTTGGCAATCATACTCCCAAGTATTTACCCAGGTGAAATGAAAACACGCTCACCAAAAAATCTGTACATAGAGGTATCTGTAGCTGCTCTATTCATATGCATCAAAAACTGGAACCAACCCAACTGTCACTTAAATGGAAAATGGATAAAGAGACAAGCAATGGATACTACTCAACAATAAAGTGAAACAAGCTACTGGAATATGCAATTAACTAAGATTAATCTTAAAGGTACTATACTGAGTGGAGAAAGCAATCTGAAATGGTTCTATACTGTATGATTCTATTTAAATGACATTCTCAGAAAGAAAAACTATAGCGTTGGAAAACAGTTCTATAGCTGCCAAGGATTAAAGAAAAACAAGGGTTTAAGAAGAGTTTTGAGGGGTGATGGAACAGTTTTGTGTTCTGATTGTGATGGAAGTTACATGAATCTATACATAAGTTAAGCCTCATACAACTGTATACCAAAAAAAGTTAATTTTAACCTATGTTAATTCAATAAAACACCACAGTCCTAATTCAATGTTACTATCTATATTAATCACAATTTTTACATTAATTAAATTGTTTTTCATTAGCAGACCATCTTCTTCTCTACTTATCAAGTTTGATCATTTAAATGAATGAAATCCTTAATTAATCAAAATTGAATTATTTCTTAATTTAGTTATTTTTCAGGGATATTCCTGGAAGCTGATAACAACTTTCCTTTTTTGCTAAGCCTAGTCTAGCTGTCATGTGAATTCAGTGTTTATTAAACATTTACTATAATGACATTAAATCGTAACTGTTCAAAGTGTTGGTAAGTAAATCACATCATTTTTACAATGCCAGTATTGAGGTACCACCCATTCTAGATCCTAAAATACACATTTTAAGTCTCCAGTTTAATGCAAAAAATAATAATAATCACTCATTTAATAAGAGCAATTGATATTTTGAAAGCATGTTTGTCAGTTAATTGATTTCAAGAAGTTCCACAGTCACCTACTGCTGGAGCTCAGTGTTTTCTCAGTATAGTTAAGTCATACGCAGATTCCCCAGGAGCTTCAACGACCACCGCCCAGGTCTGATGGCAACCAGATGGTCTGACTCATTCCACATGTCCACCAGTATGGTGCTCTTAAGTATGCCTCAAACAATCTTGCAAACAGCCATTTGTTAACTCAAATAACAGTGTGTGCTGGATGAATAAGTAAGCAAGCTTACTTAGTTTTATTGTTTTTCTCCTACTGGGGGAGAAGCTGGTTAAAATATTTTAATAGGCTGTGGACATTTATATGGTTTATACGTCAGCATAAAGTAATAAAATTAATCTGACATTTAGATCTATCCCAAACCTAGGTGTTTGGTAAAAATATTACACGTAATGTTTCATGTTATAAAAATTACACATTTAAAATCTACAACAGGTAGAAGATTCCTTTAACAAGTTGTCAAGATGCTAGACTATTAATGCCAAGACACAGTATGTATCCAACAGTCCAAAATATTAGTCTATTCAGAATTCAACTTAAAAACACTGAATACACACACACACACACACACACACACACACTCCCCAACCCCTCAAGATATAAACCACAAAGATTATTTGGGGTTTTTTTTTTTAAGGCAAAAATCTAAAAAATAATACTCAAGGCTGGTTAGCCAGAGACGGTAAGATTCCTCATGGGAGGAACAACCTAAGACAGGCACAGTCGCAAGGGACCTCAGGTGAGCAACGTACGGGCCAACTGAGGTGAGGCATAGAACCTCACCCCTCCAGACGAGAGAGACATTGCCTGTGACAAGCTATGTCACAGGCCGAGCCCAGCTAATCATTATTCTCGTACCTTCTACAAATATATACATATGCATTTGCATCAATTAAAACAAAAAAGGGGGAAATGTGGGATTCACTTATAATTTAAGTATAAAAATCATATGAATAATCATAGTTGACTTGATTGATTTATAGTAACTGAATTAGTTTCTCTGATATGACTTCCTTTGCATTGTTCACCTTGTGAGAACTTGTTCACTATGTTCCTTGCATTGTTCACCTTGTGGGAGCTTGTTCACTGTATTGGAACTTGTTCGTTATGCTCCAAAAGATTGGAGACTTGAGAACTAAGCTTGGAGTTGATTAAAAAAAAAAAAAGAAGATGTGGTACATATACACAATGGAATATTATTCAGCCATAAGAAGAAAACATATCCTACTATTTGCAAACATGGATGGAGCTAGAGGGTACTATGCTCAGTGAAATAAGTGAGGCGGAGAAAGACAAGTATCACATGATTTCACTCATCTGTGGAGTATAAGAACAAAGGAAAAACTGAAGGAACAAAACAGCAGCAGACTCACAGAACCCAAGAATGGACTAACAGTTACCAAAGGGAAAAAGGGACTGGGGAGGATGGGTGGGAAGGGAGGGGACAAGGTGGGGAAAGGGGCATTATGAATATCACCGGTAATGCAGCGGCGGGGGACATGGGAAAGGCAGTATTTATAGAGAAGACAAGTAATGATTCTATAGTATCTTACTACACTGATGGACAGTGACTGTAGTGGGGTATGTGGGGGGAACTTGATAATATGGTTGTAGTAACCATAATGTTGTTCAAGTGATTGTACATTAACAATACCAAAATAAAAAATAATAATAATAATAATAATACTCAAGAAACAATTTAAGCCTAATTAAGTTAGTCCAGTTAAAAGTGGACAACTGCAGTGATAGCAAAGGAATAAAGGCATTAAACCACAAAGAAAGAGGGACAGGGAACAAGGAAGGAGCCCAAAAACATACTACAGTTCTCAACTAACGAAATTTGGAAGATAACAAAGTGAATATACCAGCAGATAATTTAAGTGACTGCAGAGTAAAGAAAGCCAAAACAGAAGCTCCTGCGGGAGGTGGAAAAGTCAACTGGAAGCTGATTCCCACCACAGAATCTCTGAAAGTGTCACGAAAGTTGGGGGACTGACTGAGGGTCAAAAATAGGCTTTCAGTTCCACTGCAGCCACATGGCTACCCCTACAAGGCCTTAGGCAGAAATCTTTAGGAAAATCTGGAGAGATTATACCAAACAGAATCTGGTCACCGGCATATAGCTGAAGACTGTTATTAGTTAGGTACTATGCTAAAACTAGGGCTTATCTGAGACTCTACACACTGAATAAGGAGAGTCTATACCTCCCAGTCCCCTCCCTCAACTTGGCTCCTTCATGATGTTTGAAGAAAATATCTCTGAACTAAAAAGAGCATGATTTTCAAACCAATGAGTCCAAAAGAAAAAAAAAAGGCCTAGAATATTGAACCAAAAACCTATACCAAAATACTTCAATATAAGGTTTAGAACTCCAGGAATAAAAAGATCATATGCACTCCCAAAGAGGGAAGGGAAAATGGGACACAATGAATCAGTAATAAGAATAGTATCAGACTTCTCAAAGCAATACTGAAGCTTTGAAGATAATTAAACAATGCCTTAAAAATTCCAAGGGTAAAGTATTTTCATCTTTGTAAATGTAGACAAAACTATTAATTTTAAAATGAGAGCAGAGTAAGACATTTCTAGCCATGCAGCTCTCAAAAATTATCGATCTCCCATTAACTTTTAATAAGAAGGCTAATGGAGATGTGGGGGTCCTGAAAAAAGACAGTCCAACACAGGTCAGGCCTAAAGGGAATTTCCTGAATGATGGTGGAAAAAAAGTCCCAGGATGACAGATTCATAGTAGGCCCTAGAGAACAGTATTTCCAGACCAGAAAATGACAACAGAAGTACCCAGGAAAGATTAAATAAAAATAAAAACATACAACCCATGTCTGATCATACTGAAATAAGTTTTATACCTCTGCCAGAGATGATTTACCTGGGGACATATTAATGATACATACACTGAAAAAAAAAAGCAAATGAAGAAAACTAGACAATTATACACTTCAGGGAGAAAAAAATCTGTACAAGGAAGAAAATATAGTAGTAAAACAATATAACTCAGTTGAGTATAGTTGCAATAAGGAAAATACTGAATAGTGATTTAACCAAAAACTGGTAGAATTATATTGAAAGAGTAGAAGCAGAGTATGGACGGAGAAGGTAACAGGAGTGTTAAGAGGACCAAATCTTTCTATTATTCATTCTTATACAATAGAAAAGTCAAAATTGAAAAACAAAAAAATAGCTACATATATATTAATTATAAACACTAAGGTAACTACACAATAACAGACAAGAATTCAAAGTCAATATTTATGATAATCAGAAATGGAGGAAGGGATAGGTAACTGTTCGTTACAAGTCTTTAACTTTTTTAATTATATGCACGTATTCTTTTGATAAAAATTAAAATTGAGTTAAAAGGTAAGCATAAAAAAGAACAGAAAATAAATGGTTCTTGCTTTCCAAAATTAAATTTAATTATGGAAAACTGACATATACTCAGAGGTTGTTTTCTTTGATGGGAAAGCATTCCTGGGAAATTAGCGGAATTTTTAAAATTTCAAGTCTCAATTAGACACTTATCAATCCTTTTATAAAAATACTTACTGAACACAACTCACCCAAGTTTGAGCCACCAAGATTCACTGAGTAAGAAATAAAGGTCTGATGGGAGAAATGCGGAAAAGTTCTCACCTCTTCCCACATTACTAGTTCTACTGATTTTCAGACTTCTCCCATCAAAGAGCTTGCAAAATATAACAAAAAAAAGAGGAAGAACAAGAATTTTTAGACTCTGACAACTGTAAGGAAAATTCCTCTTTCTTTTCTATAACATACATGTTTCTTTGTAACTTCTATACACTAGTCTCTTATCTCCCCCTAGAGAATAGATCTTCTACACACAGGCCTTAAATTACGCCAAGGTAGTGAGCATCTGTATTGCTCCCCATACCCGCTAGTCTTCTCTTCTTTAAGTTAACATATCTGGTTCCTGCTTATGTTCTTCTCATACAGTGTCAAATCTTCTCATCATCCTGATCAAATTCCTAAAAGCATGCTCCAGTTTGTTAATGTACATCTTAAAATAAGCCACCAGAATAAAAGCAAGGTGCAGTTACGACTTTCCTTCCTAGTTATGGTACCAAAGATTCAGGAGACTGGAAAAAAATAAGGTAACTTTATAAAGAAAAAACTGTCATTTCCCATATTTTGAACAATTCAAATAAGTTTTCCTCTACTACTGTAAAGTAAGTTAATAAATTTCACTCTAATAATGTCCAGGAAGGTGTCTTTAGTGCAACAGATCTTAAGTATGAGTTTGTAAAGGATGTCACGAGGAACCTGCTGCTAATTAAAGTACCCAAAGTTATGATTTATTTTATATACATTACAGATATTAAAGGAATGTACAAGGCATATAGCCCTAAACAATCATCTCTTTGATGATACAAGTTGAGAAATAGATTACTGAGTGAGGAGGAAAAATGGGAAGAGTAACAGCCCCTAGTCCTGAACACATATCTACAGGACTTTCTCAAGAATGTGAGCATTATCAGGATACAAAATTAACACACAGAAATCTCTTGCTTTCCTATACACTAACGATGAACTAACAGAAAGAGAAATCAGAAAAACAATTCCATTCACAATTGCATCAAAAACTATAAAATACCTAGGAATAAACCTAACGAAGGAAGTGAAAGACCTGTACTCTGAAAACTACAAGACACTCCTAAGAGAAATTAAAGAGGACACTAACAAATGGAAATGCATCCCATGCTCTTGGCTAGGAAGAATAAATACTGTCAAAATGGCTATACTACCTAAAGCAATCTACAGATTCAATGCAATCCCTATCAAACTACCAACAGCTTTCTTCAATGAACTTGAACAAATAATTCTAAAATTCATATGGAACCACAAAAGACCCCGAACAGCCAAAGCAATCCTGAGGAGGAGGAATAAAACAGGGGAATTACGCTCCCTGACTTCAAGCTCTACTACAAAGCCACAGTAATCAAGACAGTTTGGTACTGGCACAAAAACAGACCCACAGACCAGTGGAACAGAATAGAAAATCCAAACATTAACCCAAACATATAAGTCAATTAATATTTGATAAAGGAGCCTTGGATATACAATGGGGAGATGACAGCCTCTTCAGCAGCTGGTGTTGGCAAAACTGGACAGCTACATGTAAGAGAATGAAACTGGACTACTGTCTAGCTCCATACACAAAGGTAAACTCAAGGTGGATCAAAGACCTGAATGTAAGTCATGAAACCATAGAACTCTTAGGAAAAAACATAGGCAAAAATTTCTTGGACATAAACATGAATGACTTTTGCATGAACATATCTCCCCGGGCAAGGTAAACAAAAGCAAAAATGAACAAGTGGGACTATATCAAGCTGAAAAGCTGTACAGCAAAGGACACCATCAGTAGAACAAAAAGACTTCCTACAGTATGGGAGAATATATTCATAAATGATATATCTGATAAGGGGTTGACATCAAAAATATATAAAGAACTCACACACCTTAACAAAAAAAGAGCAAATAATCCAATTAAGAAATAGGCAGAGGACATGAATAGACACTTCTCTAAAGAAGAAATTAGATGGCCAACAGGCACATGAAAAGATGCTCCACATTGCTATTCATCAGAGAAATGCAGATTAAAACCACAATGAGATATCACCTCACACCAGTGAGGATGGCCAACATCCAAAAGACAAACAACAACAAATGATGGTGAGGATGTGGAGAAAAGGGAACCCTCCTACACTGCTGGTGGGAATGCAAATTAGTTCAACCATTGCGGAAAGCAGTATGGAGGTTTCTCAAAAAACTCAATAGAAATACCATTTGACCCAGGAATTCCACTCCTAGGAATTTACCCTAAGACTGCAACAGCCCAGTTTGAAAAAGACAGATGCACCCCTATGTTTATCGCAGCACTATTTACAATAGCCAAGAAATGGAAGCAACTTAAGTGTCCATCAGTAGATGAATGGATAAAGAAGAAGTGGTACATATACACAATGGAATATTATTCAGCCATAAGAAGAAAGCAAATCCTACCATTTGCAACAACATGGATGGAGCTAGAGGGTATTATGCTCAGTGAAATAAGCCAAGCCGAAAAAGACAAGTATCAAATGATTTCACTCATATGTGGAGTATAAGAACAAAGAAAAAAAACTGAAGGAACAAAACAGCAGCAGACTCACAGAACCCAAGAAAGGACTAATAGTTACCAAAGGGAAAGGGACTGGGGAAGATGGGTGGGAAGGGAGGGATAAGAGGGAAAAAGGGGCATTATGATTAGCAGACGTAATGTTGGGGGGGGGGGCACGGGAGGGCTGTACAACTCAGAGAAGACAAGTAGTGATTCTATAGCATCTCACTATGCTGATGGACAGTGACTGTAATGGGGTTGGTGGGGGGAACCTGATGAAGGGGGTAGTTTAATAACCATAATATTGCACATGTAATTGTAGATTAATGATGCCAAAATAAATTATATATATAAAAAAAGAATGTGAGCACTATGCATGTTATATAGAGAAGACTGAAAATATCAGTCTGGGATTTGTTTATTTTCCAAAGAGTGATACTGGAATAGATACAGAGGTTTTTAAAGAGGCAAAGGATTTTAAATTGAGGTGTAGAGGTCAGCAACTTCCTTAAAATAATGTTTTAATTCTTTTCATTTGTAATGCAACTCACTGATAATATTCAAAATTTTAATATAAGCAATCTCAATAAGCTGTATAACCACTACTTTGAAACTGAGTGAAGGTCAAAGTGTTTACAATCACACTGTGCCAAAAATCATAGACAAATTGGAGAATAGAGACAAACTTGATGTAAAAATGATGTCTCTGTACAAAGTTTAAGGTCAAATTATGTCACTCCACCTCTGTATGCTGATAAGATTTCCTAGGACAGAAGGTGCTCAAAGAACTATAGAAGAGGCCCTCTTAATCAGTTTGCAGGATGAATCCATGTTTCTCCTTCCCCCGTGAAAACCTACACAAATGCCTACTGGACAATGAACATTAAACGGCTCGAAGGTCACTCTCTCCTGCTCCTTCCATCTCAGTTTAATGCTTATCAAGAACTGTTTGATACAACACTTAATAAAATAGATGGCACAGTATTTGGTTAATATACAGTTGAATTGAATATTATGTAAACAATGACACATAAGGGAGAACTGTTTCCATGAAAATTAAGTATTTTAAAGATTTAACTAAATCAAGTCACTATGAAAAGCTGTTATTTAACTGTGGACAAGTACTGTAAAAGGTTGAAAAAAAAAGATCATAAAAAAAGTTTTAGGTATCTGTAGAATAAAATCAGAAAGAAAGAGAATAATCAATCTGTTAGAACATCCCCTTTCTGCCTCAGGAACAAATAGTTTAACTGCATCTAAATCTAAAGTCCATGTTAAAGTTTCACAATCTGAGCTCATTTATATACTCTGAGCATCATACATGTATACAGGATATTCATTAGGGAAAGAAAGATTAGCTCCAAGTCCAGTAATATTAATAAGTTGACTGCTCTATTTATTTAAACAAAGATATTGCTAAAGGAATGATAAAAGGTATGTGACTATCCAAAAATTTAGCATTCGTGGCAATAAACAACACTTACCATGTATCAGCACTTTCTGGGACGTCAAGGTTTCTGAATGGTAGTTAGTTAGCATGGTTTACTGCATATCTGTATATCTACTGCTTAGCCCCATCCTCATATATAGCTATTTTCAATAAATATTCAGTGAATTATACTATTCAATGCTCATAAAAACCTTCAACTATATATTATCAACTTATCACAAATAAAGAAACTGAGGCTTAAGGGGTGGTTCCAGGCCAACCTGCACACAGTCGCCTGGCTTAATATCTTGCTTAAGTAACAAAGCCAATAGCAGTGTCAAAATCTGATTTCAAAATTCACATTCTTTCAATTATACCACATCGTCTAAAAAGCAAAAACATAATTATTATTAAACTCAGTAGTTATTATTTTTAAATTATTTTCTGCATTACTTTCAACAACAAAAATCTTCAGGAGCTATTGGCCATTTACTATTTCCTTTCCTCCCAAGAATCCTAGATTTCTGACTTGGAAACTCTATTTGGGGATCCTTGTTCCAATGAAGTCATCATAGAACATGTGTCCAATCAGGGCATTGGTTCAAGGTATCCACATGATCTAAGCTAATCCAGAGTGAATCAAAGCAATTCTGGAAAAGTTGTAACAGTGATATAAATTAAGACCGCGTGTAACCCCAGGAGCTGGGAGCAACCATCCTTGGATGTGGGAGATCTAGGCAGTATCATTAAGCCACCGGATAATCTTACTTAAAAACAAATTCCCTTCATATTTTTAAGCCAATTTCAGTCAGGTTATAAGTTACATCTAAACTAATTGATTTTTATAAGGGTGCTTACTCATTTCAATGTCCTGTTCCCTTCTCATGGAAGACTGTCCTCTCCCCTTGTTAACAATACTCTCATCTACTGGGCAGCTATTATGTACCAAACATCATGTGACATGTTAAACATACATTTTCCTTAATATTAAAAGCTAATTTACATCCATAATCTACAAGGTAAACTTTATCCTCACAACACAGATGGGAAAACTCAAAGAACTGTGACAGTCTCAACACCACACAGTTAATAAGTAGAGCGAAGATTCAAAAGCAAGTTTACCTAGTTCCTAAGTAGCTCTTTCAACTACATGAAGCCAACTGCTATGTGGTTTGACATCAAACCCTCTGTGAAGCTCTCCCTATCCACGTAGATATTTCATGGACAGCTCCTTCACAGAAAGGAAATAGTACAATGTATCATAATAGCTAGAATACAAGTTCCTTAAGGATAGTAGGATCCAAGTAACACCAGTGCCTCCCCTCATTTATGACCCTAGCCAAGTGAGCAATAAATATTTGTGGTATCACCACTGATCAGAGATACTAAGTCCTATATTACAGATTAAATTCCATTAAAATAAACAATTGTCATTATACTGAAATATCCTTTTATCTAGAATGTTACTCTAGGAACGTGACTCTAGGAAGAAATTTGTAAATATTTCTTGATGTTACTCATTGCAGCAATAAACTAAATGTTGCCCTGCTACAGTTATAAAGGGCTTACACAGAAATGTCAGAAATCCAGAACAGTAAATACATACTTTTTCAAACCAAGTACTTTAAATGTATCAAAGAATCTTGTTTAGTAAGACAACTTATTACGCACATAATAAAAGTCCAACACACATAAAACAAATTGTACTATTGGTTTCATTTTGGAACTAAAGTTGCTCAACGTCACTTAACTTTATTTGTAAATGCATGAACCAGACTATCTCTTAGATACCACCTCACACTATGATTGCTATAATTCAATAATACCACTAATTGTCAACTTTTCAGAGTGCTTTCCTGACTATACAATCTAAGCAATCTCTCAGACAAGGTCTGTCCTATACTATTTTAAAGCATACCTACCCCTGACCTTTTTCCATTTAATTACTTGTACTACCATCTCCCCAAACATTATGTATTACAAAATACATGGATTACCATCTTCCCAACCAGAATGTAAGCACCAACAAAACAAGGATTTTACTGTATTTATTAACCCCCCAACCCCTACCCTTAGCCTTCACACAGAACCTAGTAGGCACCCAATAAATACTTGAAGAAACAATAGTCATGGAAGACTAATAATGCCTTGTCGCCCAACTTAAAAAAACAAACAAACAAAATGTACTGGGCAAGTCCTGTATTTTTCGAGTAAGAATTTTTCTCATATATTATGTAGTCTGTCTCAGTATCAATCTTACAAAGGTTTTTTTTTATTGGGGAGGGGAGAGTACCGAATTACTTTATTTGAAGGAAAGGTGCAAACGGAAGAACTTAAGTAGATGTTTTTGTAAAACAAAGGTCTTCAGACTATTTAAAATGTAACTACATCGAGAACGTCTTTGAATTCAACATAATTAGTATATAAAAGCAACTCATCACCAGTTTCAAAATCTGCAAACTTCCCAAAGGAAGTTCCACAGCAACAAAAACCCCATTAAAAATATAGCTTAATGGAGCAAAAAACAAATACAAACCATCCCAGTAATTCAGACGGTAGTCTCCGTTTTTCTCAAACAATGCTGTCGTTCCATCTCTCCGCATTTCTGTACACAGCTACGACACTCGGGTACTGACAGAAAAGTCTTCCAAATACCACCACCGTATTTACAATGACACCGCTCATGAACAGTCTCTTACTTCCATAAAAACTTTCCCCAAACTCCTCAAGACTCTTTGGTCCACGGAGCTAAAACCCCACATCCTCTCATGTTTCTCTCTTCCCCTTCTGCAATAAGTCCCCCTGAACTTTTCCCTTGGGATTCACACCTCTGCCACCAAGACGTCTGAATCCAGCTCCCATTCCTAAGGGCCTCTGTCCTGCCAGTGCCGCGCGTCCCCGCTCTCCCACGCCTTCCCCCTCCGCCTCCGCGGGCGCCGGGCAGGTGCGCCGCCCGGACCTCCGCGCCCGCCGCGGTAACGCGGGGCACACAAAGGCGCTGCGCGGCCCTCGCAGCCCCCTCCGGTCGCGCCCCGAGAGCGGAGGCCCTGGGGAGGCGGCGCCGGCTCCGCGGTACCAGAGGCGATCGGCCCGCCGACCCCTCCCGACCGCAACCCCGCCCACGCCCCACCGGCCACGGCTGCCCGGAGCCTGGATCTCCGCCCGGAGAAACCGAAAGCGCATCCCCAGCCCGGCGGCAGAGCCCAGCGCATCCCGCCCCCGGCCTCCGCCGCGCCGCCCCGCGAGCCCCAACCGCCGCCGCCGGCAGGGCCCACGCCCGCCCCGGGAAGGGCACTCACAGGCTGCCGGAGCAGGACGTACAGACGAAGGAGCCGACCGTCATGTTCACGTAGGTGGGGCCGCGCTGGTCGCAGTCGAAGCACTTTCGGTTGTGCGGGAGGCCGGTCATGTCCCGCAGCATCTTCAGGTGCTTCTCCTCCTGCTTCCGCTTCGCGCTGGCCGCCATGGCCGCGGCGCCGAGCGAGCAGGCCGGCAGGGCCGGGAGCCGGGCGGCGCTGCGCCGGGGGCCCTCGGTCCCGGGGCCGCCCTGGCGCGCCGCCCTCCGTCAGCGCGCGCCGCGCCGCGCCGGACCTGCGCCGCGGCTGGGCTCGGCTGGGCTGGGCGCGGCGGGACGCTGCGGAGCGCGGGCTGACGGGCCTCGCCAACCGGCCCAGCCGGTACTGCCACCGCCGCCGCCGCCGCCGCCGCCGCCGCCGCCGCCACCTTCCCGACTTCTCCTTAGGGGAAAAGGCGAGGAACGGGGACGGCAAGAGGAGCCCCGCCCCGGGCGGCCTGAGGCCAGGTGTCGGCCGGCGCCCTCTTCTGGCCAGGAGGAGTTACTGCGGCGTGGGCTGAGGCTGGGGCGAAATCAGGGTTACAAAGGTGATGATAAAAATAGACAAATTTTATTGAGCACTTACATGCTCTGAGCGCATTGCATGAGTTACTTTTCTCCCCTGCTCAAAACTATCCAAGGGATGCCTACCGCTTTGCAGATAATTTCGAGTTCCTCACTGTGCCCACACCGTGCTCTCACTGTGCCCCGTCACCTACCTAGCTCAGCCTCCTTGTCCACTTCATCCTGGCTTACTCAGCGACACGGGATTTCCGTCCGTACCCTGAACACAGCGAGCTTCCTCTGACTCCGCCTCTTGCCCTTGCTGTACTCTATCAGGGTTTCTCAGCCCTCAAACTAGATGTTTTTGGTGTGTGGGGCTGCCCTATGTATTGTAGGGTACTGAGCAGAACCACCAGGCCTTACCCAGAGATGCCAGAACGACTCCCACCCCATCCTCCGGTTGTGGCAGCTGAAATCCTCCAGACGTGGAAGAATGTGGAGCAGTGATAGGAGATGAAACCACCCGGGCTGAGAACCTCCCTTGCTTGTGGAAAGCACCACCATCCATGCATCCGTGGCAGGCGCCTTTCTAGCCCATGTAGTGTCGTAGACCACACTCCTGGAAAGTCATTCTCCATGAAATTGCTGTGCTGTGTTTGATTCATAGTTCTGTCTATTTTTAAATCTGGCTTCTTATGTAGTGTTCATTGTGGTGTCTCGGATCTCCTTTTAGGCACCAATGAGCGGGCTCCTGGGTTTTCTTCAGGACTTCACTCTCTGCCCCTGCCAGAGCTGGAGGTTTATGGAATGGGTGCATTAAGTATCTCATTTAATCTTCACAAGATCCCTTTGAAGTAAGCATTATTGTTCTTTACATTTGACAAGTCTAGAAGCTGAAGCTCTGGGAGGTTAAGTAAATTTACCCTAGAATACATACGGGAAAGCTGGGATTCCAAGGCAGACAGTCAGACTGCGGGACCCAAATCTTTTAATCACACCAAGAATCCAAAGTCAGCTGGATGTTAGAAATCATGCCTGCTATAATATTTTGTGTCAGTTATTCCTCAGAAAAAGACAGGCAGGCAGGAAGAAAGGAAGGAAGGAAGAAAGGAGAAGGGGAAGGAAGGATTGGGAAGCATCATTTCCCAATGGAGTACAGGGAGACCCAGGAAGGTGAAGTTCCAAAGTCACTCAACTTGAATGGGAAAGTCAGGTAAGAATCCAGATTTCCTAACTGCAAGGCCAACCCCCAGATCTCCTATGAAAGTGACTGGAGGAAGTGACCAAGTGAGACTTCATATTAACGTATCTGTAATACCTTAATAATAATTGGTGTTTTTAAAAATAAAACAAAGGCATTGACAGACTTTGCATTAGCCAATGGATTTTTCTTTTAACTTTCTGTTATAGAAACTCCCACAAGCCCATGGCCCACCTTCAACAACTATCAGCTCATGGCTAATGTGCTTTATCTATAACCACCGCATCCTCCAATCCCCCCTCCTATTATTTTGAAGCAAATCCTGAATATCATACCAATCATCTGCACATGTTTTAGTTTTTATTGCTAAAATATAAGAATTTTTCTGTTTAAACTTAACCATAATGCCATTAACACACACACCTAAAAAATTAACAAAAATTCCTTAAAATCATCAAATAGCCTTTCAGTGTTCAAGTTCCAGTTATCTCCCCAATGTTTAAAAAAGATTTTAACAGTTTGTTTGGGTCATAAGTCTCGCAAAGTCTCTTAGTCTATGTGTTTGCCCTCCATCTCCTTTTCTCCTTACAATTCATTTTTTGGGGAACTGGCCCCTTTGTCATATTGTTTCCCATAGTCTATACCATTGAACATTTTTCTCCATACCCTCTATTTTCTAAAAATTGTTGTTGGATCCAGTTCACTTATATACAGTTCAATTTTGGTTTTTTTGGCAAAATTTTATTTCTTGGTGTTCTTCCATCAGGAGGCACATAATGAGAGAGTGAGTGGTCTTTCTGTCTTTTTATGATATTAGCATCCATTGATGGTTAAGGTCTAGATTCATTATTTCATTCAGGGTTACTGAATGACGATATTCTAACTCTGTCATTCCTTCTTCATTTATCCGCTGAAATATTTGTATAAAGGAAAAGTTCCTCTTAGCTACTATTTGGCACAGATCATGTCAGAAAATCAGACTAAAGGTTTGATTCCCTTGCTTTATTCACAAATTTTTGAAATAATATATTGGTTTTCTATCACCTTGTAATGTGATCAATATTTTTTCAGTGTCATTGCATACTCAAAAATTTAAACATATTTGTTTCATATCCTTGATACATTATATGAATATATAAACGTATTTGAAATATTTCATATCCTTGTTACTCACATTGCCTCATCACGGCCAGTGGGAGTTGGCTCTTGAGTCTTTTGACAAGGCTGTTGACTTAAGGTCAACTGGAGGGCTGTTTCAGCAGAGCCCAGGGCTGTTGAGAAGGTGAGAGTCTAAAATGTCCAATTCTGGACTGATCGAAAAGAAGTCTTACTTACCAGGTCCACTCTGACTAAATATATGACACCGAGCAGTCTCTCATCATCACCCACAAATGCACTCAACCCACAGCCAGTGACTTACTTATTTGTTCTGTATTTGTGCTCTTGTCATTTGTATGTTTTCTTGCTTTTCATCCCTCCAGGGTCTATCATTTATCTGCTAAACGCTAAAATGCAGCACCTTGTGCAGACAGTTGGATAAGTGGTTGTTTTATTATTTTGTTGTTGTTAATTAAAGAGACAAGAGAAGGTATTTCCAGACCCTCAACCTGTAGGAAGGCAAAGTTCAGGTGAAGTCCTGAATATTTTCTCCAAGTACAGCTAAAAGTCCGTATGACCTATCTTTGGCTTTTTCATACTCTACATAATTTCAAGGTAGGTTTCTACTTTTAAAAATCCCAAGGAAAGTTAATATTGTGTTGAACAAAACTATTTATTTATTTAATATCCTTAACCCTCACATCGACGAGGAAGGAGGTATTAGTATCCCTATTTTATGTATGAGGAAACCGAGGCTCTGAAATGCTGATTTGCCCAAGGCCACACTGGAAATGCAGCATGAAGCTGGGATACAAACCCAGATCTGGCTGCAGGGAGCCAGCTTCTGCTTCCAGTAACTGAATAATGACCCTGCGTATTGGATTTGCAAAGCAGACATTACCTTCAGCAATGTTAGCACTGCAGCCAGAGTGATTTTTCAGAATGCTATTGTGATTCAGGCATCCCCAGTCTCCTCCCCCTCCTAAAGCCTATCAGTGACTTCCCATTGCTCTTAGGATGAAAGAAAACCAAGGAGGCCCAGAAGCTCTGCACAAGTGGCCTCCCTCCTGCTACCCATTCAAGGTCTCTCCAGCCAGCCCCAGCTCCACTGTGCCCCCCATACCCCAGCCACCACCCTAAATCTCCATCACTCTGCTGCAGCCCCACTTCAGTGTTTATATTCTTTTCTCTCCCACCTCAGGGTCTTTGCATGTGCTATTGTTGCTTCCAAAATCAGTCTTCCTTCTTCTCTTTCCTTTCTCATTCCTCAGATACAGCTGAGTATCTGTTTTTCAGGTCCTTCCTTGTCCTGACTAGCCAAGCCAGACCCCATAATATGTGCTTATAGTCCCATGTGCCTCTCTTTTAGAGTGCTTGCTGCGGTGGGTATTTACACCGCTTCAAAATTTTCAGTTAGCCCTCCCAGTCTCCCACTGCACTGCGGCCTTCCTCAGGAGGGAGCCAGGGGTGCATTCACTCACTATTATTTCCCCAGCACTTAGCATAGAGCCTGGCACTAGGAAGGGGCCCAATAAATATTGGTTGAATAAATAAATCAGCAATGGGGAGTCAGAGAATAAAGCTTCCCTTAAGTCTTATGCAGTGGGTTCAGCATTCTGTTCATTGTTGTCTCTGCTGTTTTGCCTTCCAAGATGACTACAGCTCTGTCAAAGCTACAGTCATTTTGTTAAGGGACGTGCATATTCTGAAATCAAACTTCCAATGGTAAGATCTAAACTCTGACGTGCTTAGACTAAGGGCCTCGCCTGTCTTATCACCAGGGGTGACTCAGAAAATGTTCTGAACAAACCCCGGTGGCTGGAGAGGCCCCAAGGAGCCAGCGATGGAGCTGCCAAGTCACCCGAGACTGCCCCACCCTCAGCACCTGCAGCGGGGGCCCAGAGAGGAGGACCCTCTTCCCCAAGGAAGGCCGAACAAGCAGCAGCAAACGTCTTGGGGTGGCTGGTGGTGGCTTCATCGCTCAGAGTATCTGAGTGAGGAGACAAGGGCTCCCTGTTCATGAAGGAAGCAAATTTAGACTTTTGACGGTATCTCTGAGTTACCCACAGAGTCAAGAACATCAAGTGACCCAATAGGAAGATGTTGCCGGACACACACTCCGGCAGCGCGCTCTGTTCAGACTGCATGAGTCTGGATTTACCTTGTGAAGAGCACAATTGCCTTGTTTTCTTTGTTTGCTTAGGTATTAAAAGGACTAATTTGTTAAGTATAATTATTTGAAACCATGCCACAGTTTGTATGACCTTGTTTTGACATCTTTCCATGTTTTAATACACAGGGAGCCTTAGAAAAATTGAAGTGGCCATGAACCCTCTCTGAGGCAGCGGCCTTCTTCTCTGAGCCCACAGCCTCCTTACTGTCTCCTTCAATCGCAGAGCCCCTCAGAAGCCCCCCAGGCCTCCCTCAGCCAGGAGCAGGCTACTGAGCCCGCGCGGTTGGGGAGTCTCAGATTCTCCATTCCTAGGGTCTTCAAATCTCCCCCTCAGGTCCTGCTGATGTCTGAAGCTGATTTTGATTATGGAGAGGAGTTACTGACAGCAGGGAGCATTTACAATCTAGGAAAACTGGAGCTGTGGGGTCTCTCTTCTTATTAACATTCTTCCCTCCCCATAGTGTGACTTTTTCCAGCTTGTGGCCAAGGAGCCAATGCTAATGCAAAAGGAAAGTCATGTTGGCCCCATTAACTCCCCCAGGTCCCAGCAGGCTTCACGGAGTGAATAATCACAGGGCCTGTATATAAAGCTCGGCAGAATCATGTTCAACTTGATTTCTCTTCCTTTCTTCTTTTGATAGCACCTTCTTTTAGCTGTGGTTTGATTATTTTTAACATTGCTTCCTGACTTGCTTTTTAATTTGCAAGAAGCAGCAAGATAGAAAAGGAAGAGGGAAAAAAACCCTACAGAGAACAAGCAGTTGGTGCATACTTCCTGGAAAAATCAGCATAGTTTCTGGGTATATTCTGCAGAGAATGCCAAGAAACTAGACACCTCAACAACCCAAGTCCCTCAACACCAGTGCTGCGGGGCTCACAGGCAGTCATCTGGCCTCCTCCTCCCTACAGAGGCCAGGAGAACCAGAGAGGCTG
This sequence comes from Smutsia gigantea, assembly GCA_032199065.1. NCBI lineage: Eukaryota > Metazoa > Chordata > Mammalia > Pholidota > Manidae > Smutsia > Smutsia gigantea. The sequence continues at coordinate 82,342 of JAVSCE010000765.1, read as the reverse complement.
CCGACCTGCTGCCCAGCTGTCCGAGCTGTCAAAAACTTGCTCTCCTGCCTCGGTTCACATTACTCTGTCCTCTGTGAGCTTTGTCTCATCAGCTGAATTCTGTCTGCTCAGAGAGCAGGGACGAGGTCATAACCTTCCGTGTCCCTAGTCTGCCAGGCCCTAGAAGGACCATGCCAGTTGGTTGAATGAATCAACCTCAGGCCATTCTGGAAGGCCAGAACAATTGTAACTGGACTTCAGTTACCCATTTATCAGAAAACATTTTCTGCACTTTAGAAGGAAACCAGAAGTAGCTTTCAGCCTTCCTTTGTTCATTCAACAAGTATTTCTTGCGCACCTACTCCCTGCCAGGCGTGCTGCCAGACCCTGCAGATTCAGTGGTAAAGAAGACCGAATCCCGGCTCTCCGGGAGCTTGTGTTCCCGTGAGGGGGAGAATGGACAGTGCTCACATAAATAGAAATGGCCTGGGGGAGCTAAGGACTCTAATGGAAAATGAAGGACAAAAATGGGCACAGGAAGGTAGGATGGCAGAGAGGCAGCCACTGGTGGTCAGGGCAGGCCCTTGGGTAAGTGAAGCAGGGAGAATTCTAGGACTTAAATGCACCAGAAATCGCAGGTAAAATGGCCTAGTATGAAGAGCCTGCAACCAGAAAGCCTCCCTTCCTTCCTCAGTTTGTGCCAGAGTCTGGAATCATGGGCAACCCTCCCCGGGTCGCCTGTACAGAAGTGGACTCATCCTCTCTGGAAGCCAAGGGAGAGAGAAGGGGTCACTGCGTTTGCAGCAGTAAGAGAATCTTGGGGTAAGAAATGCTCCATTCACATCATCAATGGAACGTTGTTCTTGCCCATTGCTGAAGAGAGAAAGGGGACCTTCCCTTCTGGTTCAGGGGAAAGAAAGGGGCCCCTGTGGGGACAGAAACCTGCTCTAGTTACCAGAAAAGAAACACCAACAGGCTCACAGGGCCTACAGAAAAGGAAAATAGCCTCCATTCTGAAGGCATCAGAGACATTTTAAAAGTGGGTCTCTCGGAAAATACTCATCTCCTTCCTTTTTTTCTTTCTCACCAAATGCCAGCAGATAGGTGATGGCTGTTTATACAACCTGAGGCGAACTGGGCCCAAAGTAACTCCCTTGAGCCCAGTTGAACGGTGGTGCCTTCACACCCCAACCCCTGAGGAGGGGAGCAATTGCACAGAATTCCACTGATAATTCTCCAAAAATGATGACTGACATTTCCTGGGCCTAAGCCCCAGGCTGTATGCATAGCACACTCTGCAGAATATTGCTATAAGGCCTCACACCAGCCTTGGGTGGTATGTTTTATTGCTATGCCCATTTTATAGACAAAGAAACAAAGTCTCCCAGTGGAGGACCTTACCAATGTCATATAGCTGGGAAGTGGCGAGTTGGAGTGTGAAAGTTGACAGTTTGACTTGAGAGCATGGGATTTTACCTCTTCACCCAGACTGCACTGTCTGTGGAATGTTCTAGTGAATAAACCCAGTCCTTCACCACAGCAGGGAGAGTCAGGAGGTGTGTACTCATTCCTGTCTCCATCTGGCCACTCCAGGGTCTGAACACCCCAGAATGTGACTGGTTTGGCTAAGCCTGAGGTCTCTGCCTCATGAGGGTGCCACCCCACCCCCAGAGCTCTTGTCTGTGCCTTTGAAGGACGTTTTGTCACTCAAGAAGTTATTCAGTTGGGAGAAATTACCTGAAAAGTTGCATACACCAAGCTCCCACAGTGAAAAACGTCCTGAATATTCATTTAGATCATTGTTGCCTTTCAGATTTGTCTTCTGTGAATGTACATGCAGCCATATATAGCAGAGTCCAATTCCCAGGTTGGGGAGCCCCTAGAACAAGTTTATAGGAGTAAGCCCATTTTTACCATGAGGATAAACTACTGCCTTATTATTAATCACCATCCCCACCCTGGAGCCATTAGTGGTTCAGAAGGTTCTGGTAAGGACTGAATGAGAAAATAGGCTTAGCATAGCACCTGGCATGTATGTAAGCAATATGAATATTATTTTAAGTATGCCTACTAAGTCCCTTTTCTTCACAAAAGTATGTGTTTCTTGTCAGGTACTAAGTCAACCACAACAGCAGTTCAGCTGCAGTTTGCTAGAAGCTGCTGTAAGTGGACCCCCAGGTATGTGGCTACTCTGACCAGAGCGATGGTGTACTCTGGCTGAAGTCACTCGCGGTCTGAGTGGTCTGCACTCAGTAATATGCATGAACAATTATATTTTACTCAGCCCATACCAGTTTTACTTGTTCGAAGGAACTGACAATGTCCAGTTCAGTAGATTCTACAGATAAAATGCTCCAAACACATCTAACCATAGAAGCTATGTGTTCGTTTATTATTGCTTTCTTTGGAGGGGAGTGAGAAGTAGGGGTGTGTGTGTGTGTGTGTGTGTGTGTGTGTGTGTGTGTGTGCATGTGTGTGCGTGTGTGTAGGAAGTGGTAACAAGTTTCTTTAATCAGACCTCTATCTCCTGTGTGTGTCTGCACATAAAGAGACAGTACAGTAGGGTGCTTGTGAGCACAGTTTCTGAGTCAGACTGTCTGGATTCCAATCCTGGTTTCCCCTGGGAGGTTGAGTAACAACTTTTGGGTGCCTCAGTTTTCTCATGTGTAAATTGAGAATGATGATATCACCTGCTTCATAGATTGCTATAAGGATTAAGTGATTTGATATACAAATGCATTTTAAAACAGTGTCTGGAAGATAGTAAACACTCTACAAGTATGTTGTTATTATTTTTATACTCCCTTCTCTTACCAGCTACTTCCCCTGTGGTCCGCCAGACTTAAGCAAGCAGGTGTGTGCGTGTGTATGCATGTTGGTGTATATGTGTGTGTGTGTGTGTGTGTAGGTGTATACTGGTTTCCAATAGCACCATTTTTTGTTATTTCATTCTGTTTGTTAATAGCCTAATACATGAATACAATCTCACTTTTTGAAAAAATTTCAGATAAAGCTGATGGTAGTGGGTTAAACAGTGTCCTGCATTCACCAAGAAACTCAGATGTGCCTGTTTTTAGAAATGGGTCTTCGAAGATACAATTAGTTGAGCACCTTGAGATGGAATCATCCTGATTTAGAGTGGCTGAGGTCCTTGCCAGAAGATGAGAGGATGCACAGAGACACGCAGGGACGAAGGCCCCATGACCACAGAGGCAGAGGCTGGAGTGATGCCGTCTGGAGCGAAGGAGAGCATGAGGCCTCCAGAGACTGGCAGAGGCAAGGGAGGATCTCCCCTGTGGCCTTCAGAGGGAGCATAGCCCTCTTGACACCTTCATGTTGTACTTCTAGCCTCCAGAACCATGAGAGAAGAAGTCCCTATGATTCTCAGCCACCCAGTTTGTGAAAACATTTTACAGAAGTCCCAGGGAACAAATACAGTTAGTAAAGCCAAATTCCCCCATCCATGACTCACGATCCTCTGTCCATGTCCCCTCTCCTAGCAGCAGTGTCACTTTGTGACCTTTTCTATGCCCTTACGCACATACCCAACATATTTCATGCACTGGACAACAGCCATGTTTGGTGAATGTGGCTAAACCACTTTCACGCCGGCAGCGTGAAGTTCTGCAGCTTTGATCACCACCAGCAGCCGGACCACGGCCAGGACGTGGACTCCTGCCACTTCCTCTCCCAGGGGGCTGCCGGGACCATCTCTTGCCTCCCATGAGCATGGCCTCTGATCATGACCTTAAAAAACAATGTCTCCTTTTTCATAACTCTTATGGGCTCTCAGGGTACTTTTACCAACCCAGCTTCCTCTTTCTCATGCTGGCTAGCTACACTTTTGGTCTTTCTTAGTCATCTTCTACAGAACTGATTAATATGGGTCCTTCAATATTAATACTGGTCCTTTCTCCATAAGAACTGGAAGTCGCCATTTGAAGAGTCCTCTGCCTCATCTTCCAGCTGTGAGGCATGATACAGAGTCATCGATGACATGAAAAGGGATCTTTACATACAAAGTTTCACACTGAGAGAGTATTAGAAATCACCTAAGCCAGTGACTCTAACAGTTTTGGGGTGACGTTCCTTTTTGAGAATCTGGTCAAACATGCCAATCCATCCTCCTTGAACTATGCACCAGAAAAATAAAATATAATCTCAGGCCTTGTGCCCAGGTTTAAATTCCCCTGGTTTTACAGGTAAGGAAAATCAGGCTCCGAAAAACAAAGCCAAAAGGGCTCAGAGGGAGATCCATTTACACTTTCTCTTAGCGTCCATTTAAACACTCCGGTGGCAGAACCAGAACAAGAACCCAGATTCTCCATGACCCACTGTCTCCCTGAGGCCCCCTCTGTCTGAGTCTGAAGACCCTAGTTTGCCAGCTGGGGCAACAAAGGTGGGGAGGAGGCATCAAGGAAAGGGAAACCTTAGCTGAAGGAGCCGATGGCTTGGGGAAGGGTGAGTCCAACATCTAGGTCTGAGACACAGATGGTGGCCAGGACATGACAGTGGATTCCTGGGACATGGCACTCCCGTATTCCCCACCAAGGCCAAGACAAAAGACCTTGCAATAAGACTTCACAAGGCCTTGGATTCCACAAAGAATTTATTTTAAGTAACGTTCCATGCATTTCTGAAAGAAGTTTACATGATGTCCTCTGCAGGTCTCTTAAAAATAGAATAGCATTTCATCTTTCTAAGAGGATTTGCATGTAGACAGATACGGAGGCAAGAGGACCGCCTAGTCAGGCATGTTAAATACGTGGTCTGGGTGCACCATTCTTGCCTCCTTAGCTCAGAGCAGGCATCAATCATGCACATTGTACTATTTCTAAACCAACACCAGGTGTGGCCTCTGAATCCATAACTCAGCACTCCAGAAGCTACTTGCTGTTGGCAATGAGGTCTGCATCCTATTTGCCGTCCTATGTTTCAACTTTGTTTCTAGTCCCTTTTGATTACATATTTCCCTGTATCCCTATTTAAACTTTCTGATGGCTTTATTGGTTCAGCAGAGGCCTAGAGACCTCCCTTTCTAGGGCAGTAATCTCTCCTAGGATTTCTTCTAATAGCTGTATTCCTACATTCTCAGCCATGTGAAATAATTAAGAGAGCCCCAAAATTCTTGCTTATAACTCACTTATGTTTACATAGGTTCTGAAGAAGTTTCAAGTCCATTATCAATATTTCCCACAGGACTTGGGTCTGATTTTTGGTACCCTCTTTTATATAAGTAATTTGTCTGTCTCTCTCTGGACTATATCCCTTATGTTAGATTTTGTAAAAAGAAAAGAGAGACTGACAAAGTTTAAGGTGCCTCGTGAAGTTCAAAGCAATGACAGAGCAAGGTACAGCATGGGATTGTACATTTTGTCACCCTAAATACTAAAGAAAAGGAGCTCTGTGTGTCTACTCCATCAGTTAGGTACATTGACGGTAGAGCCCCATGCTGGCTCCGTTTCTTGACTTTTTGCTTTTATCACCAAGCATTCCAGAACTTCTTCTGGAACTTTCCAACCTCATGGTTCCCTCAGTGCCCCTTGACTTGATGATTTGTCTTCTGTGATAGAACTGTACTGCTCCGGAAGGGAACTACAAGGTTAGCTTATATTCCATGCTAAGTGGAAGGAGCCACATGCTAGGAGTGTTGCATCCCATGCTGGGGATGGTGGAGGGTTTTCTGTGCAGGAGATGGAGTGCAAGAGAGGTGAACAGGAGGTGTGTTGTGTTTTCTAATTAGTTTTCTAGTTCTCAGTCTGGCTTAAAACAATGGAAGCCGAGGAGGTTTTAATACTTTCTGATGTGACTTTAAGAAATCATTTGGTCTCCCTGCTTCCACACTCACCTTCCCCTACTGTCCATTCTCAATCTGGTACTCCAGGGTCCTTTTAAACATTATGTGAGCTCATATTGTGTTGCTACTCAAAAATCTGCAATGCCCCTGGCACCCCGCCTCTGTCCTCTGTAAGGCTCCTGCCCTTCCTCTCTCGGCTCCGGCCGCTCTGCCCTTCTTGCCACATCAAGAAGACACCTGGCTCCTGCCTAGGGCCTTTACTCAAGCCATTGCCTCTGCTTTAAGCCAAACATTCGCTTGGCTAACTCCCTCACTTCCCTGCATCTCGATTTCTCAATAGGGCCTATTTCATATGCAGCCTGCCCCCAACACATGGAGTAGTCCAACTCTCCATCCCCATGGGCTCGCTATCCTTTTTATTTTTTTAATCTCATTTTTTATTTTTTCCAGAGTATTTCTGAACTTTCTAGAAACTGTACCGTTCTTACTTATTCTGTTTATTATCTATCTCCCATGAGAATGTAAGCTTCAAAAGGGCAGGAATCTTTTCGCTAATTTTATTTTTCCCTAATATAGTTTAAGCGCCTTGAATGGTACTAGGCACTTAATAGGTGCTAGGCTATTAATAGGTGATGAATAAATGGTTGAATGAATAAGTAAATGAAGGAATAAAGCCTTTGTTCTGGGACGACTACTGATTAGTAGGAAAACACACCTCTAAAGGGTTTCTGAAGTAAAGAAATGGGGAAGATCAATATGCAGAAAAGGTTGAACACAGATGATAAATGGCATTTACTTCTCCACTTAACATACTAACTGGTGGTGTTTGCCTATTATTACAGGAACAAACTTAAAATGTCGAACCAGTAGTGTTTACAGCAGTTTATTTATAAAGGAGTTTTTTTTAATTAAAAGGTTTTTTTTACAAGAGAAAAATTGCTGTAGTGCTGTAGTTCTTTGAGTTTTTCTGGCAAAAACAGTTGCCTAGATTATTCACTCTAATAGAACAGTAAGTGGTTTTCCTTCATCGGATAGGAAGCAGAAATGCATGTACAAGTTACTTAAAAGTCATAAATATTTTGCCAAAAGAAAGATGCTTTTGTGATTGATTGATGGAATAATTTATGCTAACTACCTTTCAGGGACTCTAATTTTGCTTGCAGAGGTGAGCTCATGCGATTAGGGGCCAAAAAGTCTTAGGGAGACATGCTCTCTGGACTGTTAATGAAATGACAGGCCCCAGGGTAACAGTAAGGCCTTGTAATGTATTACCATTGAAAAGCCATCATCCCATCGAATTAACTTTCATAGAGGAAGCAACCTTGAATCTAAATGCTAACAATATCGGGCTGTAAAAAGACGTCATGATTCTATTGAAAAGAAAGTCTGATACTTAAGGGCCTATCAAATTGTGTCCATAAAACTCTGAATTTGAGAGGGGGGGGTAGGAAATCTCATGCAAAATAACACTACAAACTTGATGTACACCCGAGTCTTTATGCTCCTCAAGGAAAATGTGCAGCTTTGTGGCAGTTTGTGTTTTAAAGACTGAAGGGGTTTATTGTTTCTTTCAATGTACTTTGCGGAAGTTCTTTTCACAATCCAGATGCCAATGTGATTCATTAAACATACACACAATGACATTCTACACTGTACAAGCTTACAGAACTTACAAACCTAACCTTTTAAAAAAAGTACACATAATTGCTAAGACCTGATGAGAGGTGACACCAAAAGAAAATTTTTCATATGCATCTGTGCGAAAAGTCAAAGGGCTGCAGCATTTTGTGGACAGAGGTTCATCTTGGCTTCTTAGACAAGATAGCCTCTAAGAGTTCATATGTTTGAATCTGCCCTGGATTTGCAAAATTGAAACCCTCCTTCTTGCTGCCTTCAAGGTCAACAGGCTAACAGGGCTCCCTGCCAAGCCATTCTCTGTGACCTCTCTGTAGCCACTGTGACAGCCATGTCCCACTTGCCCCTTTCATCCGTAAACTTTTTCATCACACAGGATGTGGGTAAAATTGCAATATTTCCAGAATCTCACCTGGCCTTAGTGCATCTCCATATCAATAGGTGTTTCCAAGGGGTGGAGAGAAGTAGTCCATCTCTATATCAATAGGTGATTACAAAGGGGTGGAGAGAAAATGCTTATCTGGAGCAGAGAGGTTTGGTGGGGTCCCTTTGCAGTTGGGTGGTGAGAGACACCGGTGAGCAGAAGTAGACGAATGCTTGTAAGCAATAAACGGGTTTTTCCCACTTCATTTCTGCTTTTGACTGATTTCAACTTCAAGGCTTATTTGCCTTGGGCTGGGAACAAATTTTCTCCCTGGAGTTACACTGGCTTCCTTCTGACTGTGCTTTCTTCTCTTTCTTCCTCTTCCTTTGCAGAAGAGGAAGTTCCTAAGTTTTTCATTCATCTTCTCTTGGTCCTGTAGTGCTTCCTGTCTGCCCCTAACCCCCCACCCAACTTTCCTCCTGCCCCATTCTGGGCTGAGGCTATCAGCTGAACCTCAGGAACCAGACTGCTAGGGTCTAGGCTGGCCCTGCTCCTCCTCTAGTCACGTACGGGATTTTGGATTAGTCACTTTGACTCTGTGCGTCAGTCTTCTCATTTGAAAAATGGGGGTGACATCTCTAACCACGTTTTGGTGAGTATTAAATGAGATAATACACGTAAAGTGCTTCAGTGTGTGGCACATGTTAGCCATTTTTACCATTATCTTCAAATGCAGAAATCTATTTATCCTTCAAGCCTCGGGCCAGCTTTTAATCTTCTATGAAACCTGTTCATATTTTTTCAACCAGGGGTAATGGCTCTTGTTTCTTAATCTGAACCTTTGTAATTCTAGGCTGACATTTTTCTTGTCTCCCTGGAAAGGTACTATTTGCTGAGCAACGAGATATGTCAGGTACTGGCCTCAATACTTTATGTGTGCATAATATTTGGTTTTGAAAAGTAGGTATTACTACTTTGCAGATGAGGAAACCAGCACTCACAAAAGATGAGCTACTTTTCCAGATTCTCAAAGCAGATTAAACTCATTTGTCTTATCTTCACTTCCAGATTAAATGCTCTCCATCATTCTTACTCAACTTTCTATCCTCTGTACCTCATATGGAGAAAATATTCATAAATACCAAGTGTTGTTGATTTGAAATAAATGTATGGTCGGGATACCACAGAGCCTGGTGATATAAGAAGAATTGGCATTTATATTGCATTGTATACTTTCTGATGCATTTTCAAATGCATTATCTCATTAAAATCTCACAACAATTCTGAAAGATATGCATCGTTTCCATTTCTCAAATAGGAGACTGAGAGGCAGGGCAATTAACTGGCTTTCCCCAAATCAAATTGCCAGTGGTGGTAGAGCCAGGATTCCAGTCCAGGTGCCCTTCCCTATGCTGTCCACTAGAACACCGTTACCTTTTCCCAAGTTCATCTGAGACTCAACCAATGGCACAATATCTTGAAGACAAAATAAATGTTATATGAATCTCAAATGCTGCAAAAGAAGAGATGACCACAAATGAGGAAAATATATGAAGCTATTTGGCCAGAGTTCAGTTCTTCAAAAGGAGGAAGACAGACAGACCCAGAGGCAGGCCAAGTTAAAAAAATGTAATTCTCATTCTGTGGAAAGAAATATTCAACTCACAGAGTCCCCTTAAAGCCAAATATGGATTTAGAAACTCAGAATGTTGACCATCCCCATTTGTAAATGTTCACTTCTGGAACATTCGTTCTTGTCTTTCAGAAAGGTCGGACATAATGTCATTTCAGCACCTCTTCTGCAGTGGTATCCCTAAAAAGGGGTTGGACTGGGTGATGTAATTGTTTTCATATTTCTAAATACAAAAGAGCACGTTAGCGTGTTATACAACAGAGAAAGAAAAAAAATGGCCATGTTTAGTAACATGCCCCATTTCGAGAAGCAGCCAGTGTTTACTAGTGAGATTGTTCACCACAGAAATATAGAAAGAAAAGAAGTAAAAATGCTGACACATGTTTGCAAAAGGAATAATTGCAACATTAGCCTGGAGAGTTGAACTAAAACTGTTCTTTACCTTTTTTGACATGATAAGAATGGAGAGGAGTTGACTGCATTATCTTGCCCTCCAGACAGACTTACTCAGGGCAAGAGTAAGTATCAGCATTATCTAAAAGGTCAGTTATTTAACATGCTATCTACTGAACACAGTGTACAAAGTCCTAAGCCACATGGTGTGGGAAATAGAACAAGGGACCAGAAGCAGATCCTTCTTCCAAAGGGTTTTCTGTATCATAGGAAAGGAAACATCAATGACCTCAAAACAAGAGAAAGTGAAGTGTCCCAAGAGCAGTGAGGTAAGGCAGTTCCAAGGAAAGCATGATCCCCTCCATCCTTAAGGATAAGGGAAAGGAGGCTTCCTAGAGAAGTTGGCAGTTGAGATGGGCAGGATTTGGAGGGCACTTGGCCCTGGGAAGAAAGAACATTCCAGGTAGAGAAAACAACTGGGACAAAGGCTGGAAGTGGGAAAACAGAGGAGGTGGACACAGAATAGAGAATATAGTTTGTTTAATAGTGTGGGATGCTTGACAGTCAGACTTTTAATGGTAATTCCTGTTAATGAGGTTTAGAGAGTATTAAAAAGGGTGTCTTTCAATAAAGTGAAATTCTTTTTTTTTTTAATTAAAGTATCATTGGGATGTCCCTCATTTGTGGAGTGTAACAATGGAGCAAAAGTGAAAGAAAATAACAGCAGCAGACTTACAGACTCCAAGAAGGGACTAGCGGTTACCAAAGGGGAGGGGTGGGGGAGGGTGGGTGGGGAGGGAGGGAGAAGAGGATTGAGGGGTATTATGATTGGTACACATAGTGTGGGGGGGATCATGGGAAAGACAGTGTAGCACAGAGAAGACAAGTAGTGACTCTGTGGTATCTTACTGCAGTGATGGACAGTGACTTCAGTGGGGTATGGGGGGAATTGATAAATATGGGTGAATGTAGTAAACACAATGTTTTTCATGTGAAACCTCCATAAGAATGTATATCAATGATACCTTAATTAAAAAAATTAAAAAACCCATCTTATGTTGGTTTCAAATACACAACACAGTGGTTCAACAGTTACCCATATTATTAAATTCTCACCCCCTCTAGTGTAGTCATTATCAATGTAGTAGGATGGTACAGAATTATTAACTGTATTCTCCATGCTGTACTACCATCCCTGTGACTAACTTATATTGTGATTGCAAATTATTGTGCCTCTTTATCCCCCTCCCCCTTCCACCCAACCCTCCCAACCCTTCCCCCTTGGTAACCACTAGTCCCTTCCCAGTGTCTGTGAATTTACTGCTGTTTTTGTTCCTCTCTACCTGGCTTATTTCATAAAGTGAAATTCTTATCAATTAGAGTCACTTGTCTGACCCCCTCTTACCTCTTCTAGCAGAAGAAATGCTTTCAGACATAAAAAGCTGCATGGTTAATGTGGCCAGTGGGTCAGGCACCCACCAGGAAGCATCTCATGGACTATTGTTTAGCTTTTATAACTAAAGACCCATCCTTGGTTCATACAATGTGAAAAGTTCTGCAAACTTCAAAGAAGCTATTAAAATCCACACCCCCTTCTTCACAGAGCTTGCTAAGGCAGCTGTTTTATTTTAAATGTTCAATTGAACGTGAACAGTATGCAATACTTGTACGGACACATCCATGCGTCATGCTTGATTTCACAATCCACATGTGTTCGATCAATTTTTCTTATATATGTGAATACTGTAATGGAAAAAAAAAAAAGAAGAAGGAAGGAAAGAAAGAGGGAGGGAGGGAAACAATGGTTTCCTTTTTGTTCCCCAGTCTTAATTGCTGTATTTCATGATTCAGATGAATCTTGGAAGCATAGTGTGATATCTTTCCCAAAAATGAAACAAGGTGTTTTACTGCCAAATTGGATATATGGATTTGGCTGTGATTTTTAAGCCACCTGGTAACATAGCTCAAGATTACTCATTTTGTGACAACATCCTAGCTTCATCTACCTGCAAATGTGTACTGGACTGGAATACATTAACAAGGCCGACTTTTTCGTGTACCTTGAATCTCTAACATTTTCTACCTTATGAAAAAATGTACACTGCAATATTGTTTGGCCCTGGCTGCTAACAAAATCTTTTTTCAGGAAAATCTGACCCTCTTCCCATTGTTTTCTCACTTTTTCAGCATCGGCACATTGACTATGCTGTCATTAGCCAGAATACTGACACAGGAAAAAGATCTATTAGATCATCAAAGTCCATTCCTGGAGCAGGCCTAGGTCTCCTGGGAGAGACTGTGACACACCATCTTGGGCAAATGACCAAGGAAAACGCAGAGGCATGTACAATTTTACCCTGCTACAGTTTTTAATTTTTGAAAGTTTCTGTAATAATTCCCAGAGACTATTCATAAAACAGTGACACTGCTAAAAGTAGGCCAGGGGTCCTCAGTTGGGAGCGATTTGCCCCCCCCAGGGACATTCGGCGACACTGGGAGACATTTTTGATTCTCATAACTTTGGAGAGGGAGGGTGGTACTAGGCATCTATTGGCCAGAGGCCTGGGATGCTGCTATACATCCTATGTGGCACGGGAGAGCACCCCACAATTAAGAATTTTCCAGCCCCAAATGTCAGTAGTGCTGAGGTTAAGAAATCCTGGTTTAGGTCTGTTCTCAAGCTTTTCTTCCTGCTGTTGAACTAGTGACTCAGCTCCAAACAAAGCAGATTCCTTGACTACATGAATCCAGGAAGCACACGATATTCCGAAATAAACTATTTCAAATAAAATTCCTACTCATTCTGGTTCTTAGTCTGAACATAAGCAAGCTTTAACAATTATACAAAGAAACAAAAGCACCTTTTCTACTTATTTAAGCATTAGACTGTGTTGAGTTTCATAAGACTCTAGATCAGGTAAATGACATTCTAGAGACTTCAGGAAAAGACCCCATTAAGTGCTCAAGGAAAAAGAAACCATCATCCTTGACTAAATCATTAGAGCCCTATTGTTAATCAGCTTATATTTTTGTTTCTACATATTCTTCAACTGTAAGTTTTTATTGGCAGAGGAGATATTTAAAGTCAAAACCTTAAGTGAGGGACTTTGGGTAGCAAGCAATTATCTTAAGGGTATTCAATACATCCCCTATCCTCCTCCACCCTCATCCCAAATCCCATCCACCATTCATTCTTTTTTAGGAAGTAAAGGAAGGAAAAGAGAATATTTGGTAGCATGGATGGATAGAATAAAGGCAAGGTGAGGAAAGGAAGGATGAAACTGAATTTGAATTTCCTAAGACTCCAGGAAAGGAAGGAGGTAACCTAGTTCTGTTTCCGCAAATTTGGAAGGACCTTGGCTTCCTGGTGGGCTGTTCAACTCCCAACTTTCTGTGGAATTTAGCCCTGGCCTTGGTCTCATCTGTGATGTACATTTCAATGCTGCAGGTTAGGGGGGCTTATAAAGGGAAAAAGTGGATGACAATTTACTTTATGAACTGTTACCGAAATACTAGCACCCAAAAAGTAAGCAGTATTCCCAAACATTGGCTTAAGGTCATCACAGGCCATACTACTGAGTTTGGGGAATCTAATTTGAGTTAATATTTTCAAAGACCAGTGAACTGTTACAAATTCCAGGTTCACTCATTTGTTCTGAAAGTATGAGGTGCAATCCAGAGCCACTGCAAGTCCTTGTTAAATATATGGGATTTTGTTTGACTTTTTAATATCAGTAGCAGAATAATATTTGCACATTTGAAACATTAAAGACATATTCTCTTTAACCTAAGGAGTCATTCTGTTCTTGACATTGTGCCCTGATTAGGACATTCTTCCCCCCCTCTCCCACCCCCAGCAGATTCAAGGTCAGGCTTTGTTGCACCATTGGACTAACTTGAATTAAGATCTGTCACTTGCTTTCAGTTTCAACTCATATTTCCTAATGAACTGTGTCTGATCTTCTGGCATTTCCTGGGGAATTTAGGAGAATGGCGCTGCGAAGGCTTAGCGGAGAGTTCATGGTGATATTTAGTACATAAAGCATCTTTACAAAGCATGCAGTCTAGAACCATCACCCCTTAATGTTATTAAAACCGGTCGGCCACATTCCTCCCCTACTGAAGGAGGCTGTGTGGGAAAACTCAAACTCAAACATGGATTCTTCACCAGGAAGACAAGAGCCCTGATTATAACAGAACCAAAAATCAGTAAATCCTGTCCCAACTTTCTCTACAAACCAGGAAAACATTTAATACGCCCTTCTCCTCTCATTTTATTTCACTTAACTTGTGCAAATTACAAGTCATATAAGCTCATGATCAATGAAAAATTGCCTGCCATATAGAATGGTAGTCGGAGCAAAATTTCCTGTCCCTACCTGCCCAAACTCCAGCCCCATTACTGAGAAATAGGCACTATTAATAGTTTCTCATGTGTTCTCTAGACATTTTCAGAGAGCAGAATAGAGGGAAAAAAAATTTTCTGTGCCCCAATTCCTCTTTTTTTTTTCCTGAGCTCACAGCAGTTTATATCACCACTAAATCTTTACCAGGATGGTCCCATAAATAGCTCAAGCTATTCCAAATGAACTAAAGAGACAATTAGAGAAAATAATCTCGATATTAGTGGCAGACAATAAATCACATTTTCCCCAGCCTTTAGTTCTTTCTTTCCATTTATCTGCTTTCAATCCAAGCTTCACAAGTTCATTTTGAATTTTGTAGCTGTTTTTCTTTAATTACAAACAGAGCTTCATTTAGTGAAATTAAGTGGAGCCTTAAACTAACATTGATCTTGCAAATCCACGAAGACCGTGTGGAACTAGAATATTCATTAGTGGATACACAGACCTGAATGTTGTGGTCCAATATTCTTGAATATTTTGGTGCTTCAGGATGCTGTAGCCTCACTATTCCCTTTAAATCCTAAAATGGGAACACATCACCCTCCTGCTCTGTCTTCCTGGCTGGTTTCCTGTTCTCCCTGGGTGTATCTTTAATCTTCGTGTTTTTAAACACACCGGAAGTGCACTACAGTACCTGGGTTTCTCCCCAAGTTCTTTGTGAATCTCTCTGGTCTCCAGTCTGCTTTTATGGAAACTTAACCACCTCACCCAAGCCACAAAGGGACTGCCCCCAGGAGACAGACCCCTCCCTGCCTTCTTAGTACGTATTCAGGCACTCTCTGGCTTTCTGTCTACTTGGAACCATGTTACCAAACCAAACAAACCTGGGACTTGCCTCATGCGCAACACAGCCAAACACTGACATCAAGATGTGGTAAAAGAAAGAGGGTGTTTATTGCAGGACACCAAGCAAGGAATGCTCAAGGTGTGGAACTTGCCATAAGCAAGGGTTTTTAAAGGCAAAATTATGGAAAGGGTTGTCAGGATGTGTGATCAGCTTGTGCCCGTTCTTCTGGTTTGTCAGTAGGGAGGCGAAAGGGGATCATTTCAGGATTTACAGCCATCAGCCCTCTGACTCCCCCCAGTCTGGGGTCTATGTGCTTGTTGTCTGGAGGCAGCCCATCTCGTAGGTGTACAAATTCCTGCAAAATATTTCAAGGATGCATGCATCAACAGTTCACCTATAGCCCTGAGGGGGCACTAAGGGCCTTGTGTCTGTTCAGTTTGCTTTACCTTGGTTTTGGTTTACAAAACTCCCATTTTCTTTAAACTCTAATTACTCAGATGAAGTCCCACACTCTGGGTCATAACTGAGGGACTCAGGCTTCATTTGGTTAATAAGAGGTCTGAGGGGTTACCTCACAAGGGGTCTACCAGTGCAGTTCAGTCAGAGCTCCACCTGGATCACCTCTCCACAAACCTGTGGAGCCTTCCTGGGACCTTGTATTGGGTAACATGCTCCATCTGGCTTTAGCCTAAGGCTTTTTAGCATATGGCATCATGGACAGAAAACATGTGGAAGAAAGTTTTCCTTTATTTCTTAAATTTAAGTCTACCCAGAATTCATAACTCCTGGTATCACCCTATTAATTTTATTAATAATGAAGTTGTAATGGAGTAGATTTGCATTAAAAAGAGCTACAGTATGAGTGAGGTCTGACAAGAAGTCAGGATGGCCTTTGTTGTTAGCCTCCATCACCTCTTCTGAACCCCAGTTTTGCTCAGGAAAACCCTTGGGTCCTCAGGAGCAGTTGGAAACTGCAGACTGTTTCCCCCAGGATGGCAGAGGGGCCTGCCTGGTCTGTCCAGAATCCCATCCCCACTGCCAGCAGCTGGTTTGACAATCGGTATGTGAGCCAGTGAGATGAGGGGAGAGGTTTGGGGCACCCTGCAGAGGTCTCCATACACTCAAGAGAAAGCAAGAGGAAGAGAAGGTGTTTTTCTTTCTTCTGGACATCACCACGTGAGGCGATGAGACACAGAACATCTAGATATCAGTCTGCAGATGAAGTCAGGGGAATGCAGAGCCCAGGGACGTGGAACTGGAGCCTGTGGATTTCGTCAACCTTCACCAGGCCCCAGCAACTCTCCACGTGTGGGACCCAACACAGTTTCTCAGTGTGTGATCTGGTTAAGTTCAACTTGTGTTGCTTTATACCAAAGCATTTTACATGACACAAAGCTAGAAAAGCCAGCCTCAAAGTAGAATTTCTACTCCACGCACCATATTGCTTCCTTTTAGGTAAAATAAATGCTTTGAAAAAAAAGCACACCGTGGGTACTTTTCAATACCTTTAGGGGTGTTCTTTGAATTTCTTTAACTTGTATTTGTTTTGGCTTATTATTTTTTTCTTTATAGAATGTGGGTTTTTTCTTTCTTTCTAAAGGAGAACCCTAGGACGGAGCTAAATGTATAAAAATAGCAGTATCAATAAAATAATTGCATTCAAGACACTGGACTAAAGATGGGAGTGATGAAAAGTGTAAAGAAAGATGAAAAAAATGGTACTGGATGCAAGATGCTCTCGTTCTGATTTTACCCCCATGGAATCATGGAGAAAGAGCAATTCATGTCATGCTAACTGACAGTAGAAGGAATAGAGATGACCTTTGACCTGAGTTTGAAGTTTTATTGTTTTTTAAAGGAATTTCAAACAAAAAAATACAGAAAATTATATAATAAGTACTCATGCACTCACCAAACTATTTCTGTAATTACTAACATGTTGCCATTTTTGCTTCAGATCCATTTTTTTAATTAAACTTTTTATTTGGAGATAATTATAGATTCACATGCAGTTGTAAGGCATAATACAGAGAGATCCCCTGTAAACTTTACCCAGTTTCCCCCAATTGTAACATCTTGCAAAACCGTAGCACAGTATCACGACCAAGATATTGACATTAATTGACAAGACACGACATTTCCATCACCCCAAGGATCCCTGATGGTGCCCTACTGCAGCCACAGTAACATCTTTGCCACTAGGACCCTCTCCTTAAAACCTGGAAACCACTAATCTGTTCTTCAAGTCTATACTTTTATCATTTCATGGAAGTTATATAAATGGAATCAGGCAACATGTTACCTTTGGGGATTTGTTTTTTCACTCATTGTAATTCTCTGGAAATCCATCCGAACTGTTGGCTATAGTGTATGTGTTCATTTCTTTATTACACTAATAGTTTTCCATGGCACAGAGGTACTGCATTTTGCTTACCCGTTCATCCACTGAAGGACATCTGGACTCTTTCCAGTTTTTGGCTATTATTAATAGCCATCTCACGAAGGATGAGAATGCCAGATAAACACTCTGACACCCCCCAGATTCACTGTGGCTTCCCTGTTCTCCACATCTGATTTTGTTTGAGAAGGAAAAGAGGAGGCCTGTCCACTGGTCTGTCAGTGAACGTAAATGAACAGGAAGCTATGGACTCGAAGTCCTACTTTATGTCAGAGGTCTATCCTGTCAAGTCTTCATTTCTTATTTAACAAAACATAAGATGAAGGCCTCTGAAATGGGAGGACCTAGTGCTTCAGTGAAAGACTTCTCAGTGATGACTAAGCATTTAGAATCTGGCCTTTTTTATTTAAGCGGTCAGAGGCCAGCTTTGAGAAATATGTGTAGCACATTTTCCCACACCTCTTCTAAAGAAATAACAAAAAACACATAAATATTCCAGGAGATGATTTTAGAGAATGAACATAATTCCTGTCCATTAATTGCCACATGATTTGATGGCAGGTATGTTCATTTTAAAACAGCTAATTTAGCAAGGGAAATTATTGTGGTAAAAATCTAATTAGTACAATCTCACATGTCTGTGGAAGAACTTTAAAAAATTAAACGTGGAATAAATATATTTGTATTAGGAATCTACTTGTCAAAGACGGAACAGGATTGATTTCCTTATATGCTAGAGAAACTTGATTACACAGAAAGCTTTTATTCAAGTTTAAACTAGGAAATGGGAAATTTTTATTAGCACTTTAACATCTATTATTGAAACTCTTACTAAAATATATAAGCTTTGCACACTTTCTAAACACAAAAGAATCATTACGGTTGTGTTAATCCTTGAAGACAGATATCAAAACGTCAGTGATAGCTGACTCCCATACATGCCAGGGTTGAAGCCTGGGCCTCAGAACCTCAGGTGGACCCTCAAAAATACATTTGGAGAGATAAGTTCCTGGTGCCAGTTTTAAAACACTGTTTAAGTTCTCTCCTTCCACCAAGTTGTAGGAAGCAACTAACCTTTTAGCAAAGGACAACTTCCACTTCATTGACTCAGGCCAATTGAGATTTTACTGTCTTGGGAGAAGAATGCTCAGGAGTACTGATGCTAAAGAATATAGTGGATCTCAAGGAATAGTCTCCCCAAATACTTTTTAATTATGAAGGGTAAAATAGTAACTTTCCAGTGGGGAAACATGGCTGACTCCACCTTAACCAAATGACCAGAGGTAACCTTGCCCCAGTGGGATTGGTCAAAGGCAGGTGTCCCCTGATAGCATGCTCTGAAAAGAATTCAGCCTCACTCCTGTGCTTTCCTGCCCAAAGTACATAACCTGAATGTAGTCAGGAGGAAACATCCAATGAACCTGAGAGAGGGGACAGTCTATGAAATAACTGGCCTGTACTCTTCAAAAATATCACATGAGAAAGACTCTAGAAACTGTTCTAGATCACAGGAGACTGGAGAGACAAGATGACTGAATTCAAATTTTGGATTGTGTTTGCTATAAAAGACATCTTGGAACCATTGACAAAGACTTAGTAAGATCTGTAGATTAGATAATAACATCATTTCAGTGTAATTTCCTGATTTGGATCATTGTCCTATGGTCATGCAAGAGAATTCATGTTTTCAGGAAATGCAAACCAATATTTAGGAAGTAAAAGGTCATTATATCCATCCAGCAAGTTACTCTTAGATGGTCCTGAGAGAACTTGCTGGCTGATGAAAATGTTCCATATCTTGATAGTGGTGGTTATTACAATGGTTACATGAATGCATATATTTGTTAAAGGTCATCAAACTTAAGTGCATGAATTTTATTGTTTGTAACCATGTCTCAATAAATAAACTGATTTTCCAAAAACGCTGTTCATTTTATGTTGTATGATATTGTTTTGTGAAGTAGCTACTCAGGTAATGAGTCATATGAAGTAACTTTCTGTTTTTAATGTGTATGGTTTTATACAGATTGTCTAATCTGATACATGAAATTCAGTAGATAAGCTCATTCTCTCCATTATGTGATTTCATCTCACCTATTGTAAGTAGTCTGAAACTAGGCAGGTAGGTTCTCATTCAAATCTTGCTTTTTAAAGAGCTGCTAATATTTTCTATCTGAAAACATAGCTTCTTGCCAATAAAAGGTATCTCCAACATTAAACAATCCCTATGTTTTGTATTCTGTAAAAATGAAAAATGAAAAAAGAAGGAAAGTATGTTGGCTTCTTCAAAGGAAATGAAAAACTAGGACTAGGGCCATTTCTGATCACAAAATAATAAGATTTCAGTTGTTCTGTGTCCCACAGGAGTGCAGCTACTAACTCAACTTAGGGCAGGGATTGCAAAATGGACTGTCTCCTGTTGTGAAGGAATTCTGATGCCTTTACATTAAATTACCAAAGGCTTGAAGAAAGGTGAACAGCCAGGGTCAGAAAATACTATAGAAACTGGCTCTCAAACCTCAGGGGTAAAAGACTGTTAGTACAAGTAGAAGCATTTCTGACCAACTTGTGGACTTGGATTTGACCCATATTAGCAAGGCAGGATGGGGCTGCAGGCTGCCTCCATGGGTTACAGCTTAATGGAGAGGTGAGCAGGCAATGCAGTGGGTTTTCTTTCTTCTGGTACTTGTCAAATTAACTGGGTGTCCTTGTACATGGTCCTTCTCCGAGGCTCAGTTTCTTCATCTGTGAGATGAAAGGTTGCACCAAGTGATCTTTACAAGGGTCTAACATCCTGTGATTCTGAATCCCAGCATCTTTGGTATGAAACATAGAAATCTTTTTTACTCCCTAATTTTTGCCATTTCTCATATTCACTATCTATAGTGCTGCACAGGACATTCTTCAGATAAGAGGAAACATTTCAATTGTTTTCTTTGTAGTTTTTGCTTACTGGGAGATAGAAAATGGTCCCATCCACCTTCCTCCACCTCCCAACTAATTCCTGGGAATAAAACTCTCCTCAGCATGTACAGTAATAGGGTACAGATATAACTAGTAGAAATATTTTACGTTTGCTTAAGTGCCCAGGAATTTCTAAATAATCAAATACCTTTATCTAGCAGGTAGTAATAACATCTGTGTAAAGGAAACTGTAGGTTCTTCTATCATCAACAAATTAATGGTCCTGGATTTAAGTGACTGGCTTAATATAGGAACATTCTTTTCTTACAATACAATCAAGAAATGAATAGAAGGAACCATTCTAGACAATGATTGAGACTAGTTCAAGCTTCAGTTAGAACCTCACCCAGCTTTATCTCATGGTGAAAAATGGCTGGTCGAAAGGCAGCCCTAGTTCTGAAGCTGAGAAGTATGGCAGGATATCAGAATCTGCCACCCCAAAATATGCCTCTTTGGCATATGGATTATTTTGAGAACCAGCAGACACAAGAAAAGCCTTAGAAACAGGACACAGTTTTCCTTTTGCAAAGGAAATTTCCATTTGTAGAGCCATCTCCCTGTCCTGTACCAGGCAGAAGAGAATTCTTAACAACTTTTATCAATGCAGAAAGCTCTATAATACACATAACTAAACAACCCTTGTTGACCATACTTTTCCTCATAGCCCTCTCCCCTGTCTCCCCTGCTCAGAAGCCCCAAATTCCTTTCCGTTGTTTGCCTACAATGGTATATAAGCCCAAATTCTGACCACCCCTTTGGGTTACTCATCACTTGGTACTCCTATGTGTATGCAAGCATTAAAAATTCTGCTTGTTTTCTCTTGTTAATCTGTCTTTCATCAATCTAGTTTAAAGGGCTCCAACTGGAGAACCTAAGATGGATGGAGGAAAATATTTTTTTCCTCCACTACAGTGCAGTTCTCCACATAGACTAAAATATAAGAATAAACGTTTTTATTTTACAGAAGAGAAATGCGCCCAGACTGATGGCAGAAGCCATTGTTAATCCCTTTTGGGGTTGCCCTGGGACACTGTCAAAGTGTCTTCCTGAGAACAATAGTCATGAAAGATAGATGTGCATGGAAAAAGAGATTCTGAGATCAAGTAGACAGAGAAATGCCATCTGCTCTACCTCCTATGGGAGAGTCACAATCTACCTCGAGATGTTCTGCATTCATTAAAATACATTGAACTTTATCATTAACTTTGCTTAACTTGGAGCAAATCTAAGGGACCTCAGAATGCTTTTTCCACATCAATTCTTCTTGCTCTGCAGAACACACTTTGGGAAATTCAGCACCAGAGTTCATTTTCCTGGCAAAGAGTCTAGAATAGATATCCAAGCCCATCACTCCAACACCTCCAAGCTTCTTTGGCAGGGCAGGGATCTCCCTCAGGGCCTAGGACGCAGGACAGCAAGCGCCCGGGGAGAGCCCTGCAGGACTGACAGAGGAAGAGGTCTGAGCAAGCTGTTTGTATGCCCAGGTAGGAAAGGGCAGTGGGGTTGAACGAGACAGTGATAAAGGGGAAGAGACAACACCACTCTTTCTTACGAGCAGCAATTCCCAGGTTGCTAAATTCAAGTTGAAAGTCAGAGCTGGAGCTTCTACCTGGAAATCTGATCTGGGAGGAAATGTACTTTTATGGTGAAGATCTCCAACTCCAAGGTCCAAATTTGGCCCAGCCCCTCGCTGGTCATGAAATCCTTGGCAATTAACATCCTATCCTGTTTCCTTTGTTTCCTTGTAAAATAATGATGAAGATAGGACCTATTTCTTCAGCTTGTTGGAAGGATTAAATGAAATAGTATGGTGAAGAGACTTAGCCCAGTACCTGGCACAAATTAAGTGCTCTAAATAAATTTATGTATTGTCTTTGCCAATGGTAAAAATACAGCTACAAAATGAGAACATGAGTACCAGCTAACAGTTACATAAAAAGCCAGCCAACAGAGAGCTACAGAACAGTAAGGAGCAAGAGTACCTTATGTATTGGTGGGAATCTTTGACTAGGACTCAAACTCTGTTGCCCTAAAACTGAAGAAAGTAAGGAAATAAAGCCACTGTTCAAGAAAACAGTGCTTAAATGGGTAGATGTAGATGGAAGAAAACATACTTTGCTATTTGCATTTGTAATTCTTGGTCCACATCGTATCTCTGAGCTCATTTCTAAGAATTATAATAAATTCTTAGTTTTATTTCAGAAGAGTTCATTCTGTTGTGTAATAGGTATAGAGTTTCGGTTTTGCAAGATGAAAAAGTTCTGGAGGTCTGTTGTGTGACAATGTGAGTGTATTTAATATTAATGAACTGTATACTTAAAAATGGTTAAGAGGGAAAATTTTAGGTTATGATCTTTAAAAAAAAAACATAATTAGATGTTCTGGGAAGATGGCGGTGTGAGCAGGGTGGCAGAAAACTCCTCCCAAAACCATATATATTTATGAAAATACAACAAATACAACTATTCCTAAAAGTGAGACCCGAAGATACAGGACAGCACCCAGCCTGCATCTACACCTGAGAGGACATGGCACCCCACAAGGCGGGTAAGATATGGAGCCTCGACCCGGCAGGACCTGAGCACTCCCCCACCCCAGCTCACCGGCAGGAGGAGAGGATTCAGAGCGGGGAGGGAGTGGAAGAACAGGCCCATGAAATAACCAGCCCTGGTGATCTGCACCAGGAGCGCTGACACACATCGCGCGGAGTATCGGAGATTGGAAAGACAGAGGGTGCAGGATCTCAGCCAGGGAATGCAACAAGTCCTCGCAGCCGGCTCCCCGGGACAAAAGAAAAGCGCATGCATTTTTTAGCTGTCTTAAAGAGATAGGGGCCCAACGCAGGAACAGGATCATCCGAGCACATTCAGCCTTGCAGGCTGGGAGTCCTGGGGAATTTCGGACCCATTGGGTGGTGACTGGAAAAAAGTAGCCGCTCTGAGACTTCCCACAGAGATCAGCAGCCTCCCATTCGTTCCAACCCTGGCCAGAGCTACAAAGGGCCTGCGGAGTGGTGTGGCCGTAACTTCGGAATAGTGGAGCAACAGCGCCACCTAGAGCATCCTCACAGAATCTACTCCTGGTGGGTGTTTTTCTGTATTTTTTTTGATGATGGTTTTTTTCTCTTTTCTTTCCTTTTCTTGACTTTCTTTCTTTTTTTTTTCAGGTCTTAAAGAGCCCAGCTGACATACATGGCACCTACCAGCAACCACTTCTATTGCCATGAAAACACAGAGGAATATGGTACAAACAAAGCTTATCAAGACCCAGACACCAGAGACGGAGTCTGAAGGGATGGAAATGCACAATCTTCCTGAAAAAGAATTCAGAATACAAGTCATAACCACAGTGATGGACCTACAGAGAAATATGCAAGAGCTAAGGGAGGAAGTGAGGGAAGTGAGGAAAGACAAGGCAGAAATGTGACAAGCGATCAGTGGGCTTAGCAGCAGACTGAACGAGATGCGAGAGACTGTTAATGGAATAGAAAACAGAGAACAGGAGTACAGAGCAGCTGAGGCAGAGAGAGATAAAAGGATCTCTAGGAATGAAAGAATATTAAGAGAATTGTGTGACCAATCCAAACGGAACAATATTCGCATTATAGGTGTACCAGAGGAAGAAGAGAGAGAAAAAGGGATAGAAAGTGTCTTTGAAGAAATAATTGCTGAAAACTTCCCCATGCTGGGGAAGGAAATAGTCTCGCAGTCCATGGAAGCCCACAGATCTCCCAAGACTAGAGACCGAAGGAAGACAACACCAAGACACATAATAATTAAAATAGCAAAGATCAAAGATAAGGACAGAGTATTAAAGGCAGCTAGAGAGAGAAAAAAGATCACCTACAAAGGAAAACCCACCAGACTATCATCAGACTTCTCAACAGAAACCTTACAGGCCAGAAGAGAATGGCATGATATATTTAACATAATGAAACAGAAGGGCCTCGAACCAAGAATATTGTATCCAGCACAATTATCATTTAAATATGACGGAGGGATTAAACAATTCCCACACAAGGGAAAGCTGAGAGAGTTTGCGTCCCATAAACTACCTCTACAGGATATAATAAAGGGACTGCTCTACAGGTAAGTACTCCTAAGGCTAAAAAGATGTCACCATAGAAAATAAAATGATAGCAAAGACAGCAGATCATCGAAATACTGAGCAAAGACAAAGAATAAAACAACTAGTATATAAAGAATAGAGGAGGAAGAATAAGAAGGGAGAGAAATAAAGAACCATCAGACTGAGTTTACAATAACTTAACAAGACAGTTAAGTTAGGTTGTCAGATAGTAAAGAAGCAACCCTTGAACCTTTGATAATGATGAATCTAAAGCCAGCAATGGCAATAAGTACATATCTATCGATAATCACCCTAAATGTAAATGGACTGAATGCACCAATCAAAAGACACAGAGTAACAGAATGGATGAAAAAGCAAGACCCATCTATATGCTGCTTACAAGAGACTCTCCTCAAACCACAAAACATACACAGACTAAAAGTGAAGGGATGGAAAAAGATATTTCATGCAAACAACAAGGAGAAAAAAGCAGGAGCTGCAGTACTTGTATCAGACAAAATAGACTTCAAAACGAAGAAAGTAGCAGGAGATAAAAAAGGACATTACATAATGATAACGGAGTCAATCCAACAAGAGGATATAACCATTATAAATATATATGTACCCAACACAGGAGCGCCAGCATATGTGAAACAAATACTAACAGAATTAAAGGAGGAAATAGAAAGCAATGCATTCATTTTAGGAGACTACAACACACAAGTCACTCCAAAGGACAGATCAACCAGACAGAAAATAAGTAAAGACACAGAGGACCTGAACAACACACTAGAACAGATGGACCTAACAGACATCTACAGAACTCTACACCCAAAAGCAACAGGATACACATTCTCCTCAAGTGCACATGGAACATTTTCCAGAATAAACCACATACTAGGCCACAAAAAGAACCTCAGTAAATTAAAAAATATTGAAGTCCTACCAACCAACTTCTCAGATCACCAAGGTATAAAACTAGAAATAAATTGTAGAAAGAAAACAAAAAGGCTCACAAATACATGGAGACTTAACAACATTTTCCTAATTAATCAATGGGTGAATGACCAAATCAAAACAGAAATCAAAGAATATATGGAGACTAATGACAACAACACAAAGCCCTAACTTCTGGGGGATGCAGCAAAGGCAGTTCTAAGAGGAAAGTATATTGCAATCCAGGCCTATTTAAAGAAGAACATTCCCAAATGAATAGTCTAAAGACACAATTACTGAAATTGGAAAAAGAAGAACAAATGAGGCCCAAAGTCACCAGAAGGAGGGACATAATAAAGATTAGAGAAGAAATAAATAAAATTGAGAAGAATAAAACAATAGAAAAAATCAACGAAACCAAGAGCTGGTTCTTTGAAAAAATAAACAAAATAGATAAACCCCTAGCCAGACTCACTAAGAGAAAAAGAGAATCTACACACATAAACAGAATCAGTAATGAGAAAGGAAAAATCATGACGGACCCCACAGAAATACAAAGAATTATAAGAGAATAGTATGAGAATCTATATGCTAACAAGCTGGAAAACATAGAAGAAATGGACAACTTCTTAGAAATATACAACCTTCCAAGACTGACCAAGCAAGAAACAGAAAAACTAAACAGACCAATCACCAGCAATGAAATTGAAGCGGTAATCAAAAAACTACCCAAGAACAAATCCCCGGACCAGATGGATTCACCTCTGAATTCTACCAGATGTAGAGAGAAGAAATAACACCCAGTGTCTTTAAAGTTTTTCAAAAAATAGAAGAGGACGGAATACTTCCAAACTCATTCTATGAAGCCAGCATCACTCTAATACCAAAACCTGGCAAAGACCTCACCAAAAAAGAAAATTACAGACCAATATCCCTGATGAACGTAGATGCAAAAATACTCAACAAAATATTAGCAAACCAAATTCAAAAATATATCAAGAGGATCATACACCATGATCAAGTGGGATTCATCCCAGGGATGCAAGGATGGTACAACGTTTGAAAATCTATCAACATCATCGACCACATCAACAAAAAGAAGAACAAAAACCACATGATCATCTCCATAGATGCTGAAAAAGCATTTGACAAAATTCAGCATCCATTCCTGATTAAAACTCTCAACAAAATGGGTATAGATGGCAAGTACCTCAACATCATAAAGGCCATATATAACAAACCCACAGCTAACATCATACTTAACAGCGAGAAGCTGAAAGCTTTTCATCTAAGATCAGGAACAAGACAGGGATGCCCACTCTCTCCACTGTTATTCAACATAGTACTGGAGGTTCTAGCCACTGCAATCAGACAAAACAAACACATACAAGGCATCCAGATTGGTAAAGAAGAAGTCAAATTGTCACTATTTGCAGATGACATGATATTGTACATAAAAAACCCTGAAGACTCCACTCCAAAACTACTAGAACTAATATCTGAATTCAGCAAAGTTGCAGGATACAAAATTAACAAAAAGAAATCTGTTGCTCTCCTATACACTAACGATGAACTAACAGAAAGAGAAATCAGAAAAACAATTCCATTCACAATTGCATCAAAAAGAATAAAATACCTAGGAATAAACCTAATGAAAGAAGTGAAAGATCTATACTCTGAAAACTACAAGACACTCCTAAGAGAAATTAAAGAGGACACTAACAAATGGAAATTCATCCCATGCTCTTGGCTAGGTAGAATAAATATTTTCAAAATGACTATACTACCTAAAGCAATCTACAGATTCAATGCAATCCCTATCAAAATAGCAACAGCTTTCTTCAATGAACTTGAACAAATAATTCTAAAATTCATATGGAACCAAAAAGACCCCGAACAGCCAAAGCAATCCTGAGAAGGAGGAATAAAACAGGGGGAATTACACTCCCTGACTTCAAGCTCTACTACAAAGCCACAGTAATCAAGACAATTTGGTATTGGCACAAAAACAGACCCACAGACCAGTGGAACAGAATAGAAAACCCAAGCATTAACCCAAACATATACAGTCAATTAATATTTTATAAAAGAGCCTTGGATACACAATGGGGAGATGACAGCCTCTTCAGCAGCTGGTGTTGGCAGAACTGTACAGCTACATGTAAGAGAATGAAACTGGACTACTGTATAGCCCCATACACAAAGGTAAACTCAAGGTGGATCAAAGACCTGAATGTAAGTCATGAAACCATAAAACTCTTAGAAAAAAACATAGGCAAAAATCTCTTGGACATAAGCACAAGCGACTTCTTCATGAACATATGTCACTGAGGAAAGGGAAACAAAAACACAAATGAACAAGTGGGACTATATCAAGCTGAAAAGCTTCTGTACAGCAAAGGACACCATCAGTAGAACAAAAATATATCCTACAGTATGGGAGAATATATTCATAAATGACGTATCTGATAAAGGGTTGACATCCAAAATATATAAAGAACTCACGCACCTCAACAAACAAAAAGCCAATAATCCAATTAAGAAATGGGCAGAGGACGTGAATAGACACTTCTCTAAAGAAGAAATTCAGATGGCCAACAGGCACATGAAAAGATGCTCCACATCACTATTCATCAGAGAAATGCAGATTAAAACCACAATGAGATATCACCTCACACCAGTGAGGATGGCCAACATCCAAAACATAAACAACAACAAATGTTGGCAAGGATGTGGAGAAAGGGGAACCCTCCTACACTGCTGGTGGGAATGCAAATTAGTTCAACCATTGTGGAAAGCAGTATGGAGGTTCCTCAAAAAATTCAAAATAGAAACACAGTTTGACCCAGAAATCCCACTCCTAGGAATTTACTCTAAGAATGCTCTAGCCCAGTTTGAAAAAGACAGATGCACCTCTATGTTTATCGCAGCACTATTTACAATAGCCAAGAAATGGGAGTAACCTAAGTGTCCATAAGTAGATGAATGGATAAAGAAGATGTGGTACATATACACAATGGAATATTATTCAGCCATAAGAAAAAAACAAATCCTACCATTTGCAACAACATGGATGGAGCTAGAGGGTATTATGCTCAGTGAAATAAGCCAGGCAGAAAAAGACAAGTATCAAATGATTTCACTCATATGTGGAGTATAAGAACAAAGAAAAAAACTGAAGGAACAAAACAGCAGTAGACTCACAGAACCTAAGAACGGACTAATAGTTACCAATGGGAAAGGGACTGGGGAGGATGGGTGGGAAGGAAGGGATAAGGGGGGAAAAGGGGTATTATGATTAGCAGCTGTAATGTTGGGGGGTGCACACGGAGGGCTGTACAACTCAGAGAAGACAAGTAGTGATTCTATAGCATCTCACTACGCTGATGGACAGTGACTGTAATGGGGTTGGTTGGGGGGACCTGATGAAGGGGTAGTTTAATAACCAAAGTATTGCACATGCAATTGTAGATTAATGATACCAAAATAAATTATAAAAAAACATAATTAAAAATAAAAAGAGAGAGGGAGTTCAAACTGTAACTTGTTTTCAGATAGACTATAGTACGGATGTTATCTTCAGGGTTGAAAGTGAGCAGCCTTGCACTGTGGCCCCGTTTATATTAGTTGGGGCAGAGAATGTGGGAACTTAATGGCTTTAGAAAATCTTTTGATTCCACTCAAGATTTGGTAAGAAACGGGTTTCTCATGGAACATGGGGTTGGGCTCTACGTGTTCTCTGCTTTTACCTTTTTGACAGTAACCCATTGTAATTGGAGAATTAGTCCAAAACCAAGCTCAATTTTCTTTGCAAAACTGCTCCTTCTGTTTCCTATGACCCCCACCTACTTTCTCCCCTAAACGAAAAACCTGAGCAGTGGTGTGCTGATAAATGTGTAACAACCAGCTCTCTAGAAAGCCAAAAGGGTAGCTATATACACATACATTTATTAAAACTTTTACTGATATATTTGTAAATTGCATGCCATGCATCCTTTATAATAAAATGTACAACCACCTTCATTGTAAATTCCATATGGCCAGTTGATTCTTATAAAAGCTGTAATTGATTTTTACCAACCTCTTGTAACATAACCATCCTGTGGTGCTACTGATGAGTGAGTGTGGTTCCAACACAATGTTAGTTATTATTTGGCTTATGATAATGACCATGAAGACAGACATATATAAACTCTACTCATTCATCAATGTCTAGAGTAGGAGTTGGCAAACTATGGCTGATGGGCATAAAACAAAAACAAAAAGTCTCGCTGCTCTCTGTTTTTGTCAATAAAATTTTACTGGAAAACAACCACCCTCATTCATTTACTTATGGTCTATGGCTGCTTTTGCACTATAATGGCAGAGCTGAATGGTTGTGACAGGGACTGCATAGCCCAGAAAGCCTAAAATATTTGCTATATGGCCCTTGATGAAAGTTTGCTGATTCCCTCATCTAGGAAATCAACAGAACAATACATTAAATCTTGAGGTGTAGCTTTGCCAGTTTCCATATGTGAATATTCCTACCATGGCAGATTTCAAGCTAGTAGCGCAAGCTTGCTGATGGTGGAGTTACAGGAAGAGGTGCCTGGAAACACATCTTTATAAATCTCTATCAAAAAGATCAGTAGATGCAAATAACTTCAAGAGCTTGGACAATAGAACGTAGTAAAATGATTATGAAATGATGACTCTTGAGAATTTACTACCTTTGTGTTTAATATAATTTATTTCATTGTCAATGTATATGATTTGATTTTGAGTAATGGCTACTGTGGGAAAACTGATGTTCCTATGGCCAGGATCTTTACTGGACCGTAAACTACTTGAGAATGTAACTGGCCTACTGCTAGGCTAATAACTCCCACACCCATAGGTAATGAGCTTTTATTGACTGAGACACTGTATAAAGAGCTCTGCCCAGTGCTCTGGGTGGAGGCAGAGACGTGGATTCCAGATCTGCAGACTGCTGTATGCAGAGAAGATTCTAGTGCCCAACCTACCTGTCTTGCCAATGGGTTTCAGCCCCAGGCAAGTTCACTATGGATTCAATGAGAACAAAGAATGACAATGGAATGTTCTTGGGGTGAAAGGGTTATACCCAACTTTATCCCCACAGTGGCATGTCAATAACTAGAATCCCGTCCACTCAGAGCGAGTCTGCATAAAGCAAGCTGGTCCCTGCCTCTGGGCCTCTCTACCCCCCACAGCCATCTCAGTCTCTGTCCTCGGTGCTGCCACCACTCCAGTCTCATCTCTGCTCTCCTGCAGCCATGCCACCAGGTCGCCCAGAGTGCTGGGCAGAGCTCTTTATATAGTCAATAACGATGTATTGTCCACACATGTGTGTAGTGAGCTAGCCAACCATGACCAGGTGAGAATCCTGGCTGTAGGAACTTTCACTTTATCCACCCTCCACCCCTCCAGGATTCTCACCTCTCAATCTGTGTGCCCTGAATCCTCTGCAGTGGTCCCTGTGCAAGGAAGCTGGAACATTGTAGAAAAACCATGGGTGGGCCTTACAATACCCACCTTCTCCAGCCTCTCTGGCAGAAAGTCTTGCAGACACACAGACCCATCTTGTTGCTTTATCTCTGGCTTCTGCTTCATCCTCAGTGGCTGGAATCACTGCTCCGGTCTCAGCTGTTGCCACAGCTCCAGTCATCCAATTTCTTTCTGTCTGCTCCTGCCTCGCATCTGGGTCCTTGTGAACTTCACGGGCCTTTGAGAAGCAGACCGTATTTCCTTTTGTGCTTAAGCCTGAGGACAGAAGCAGAGCATGGAGTGCTCCATGACCTGAGGAGAGGGCTGCACCTCTCCTGGAAGAACCTGCAGTTGCCGAGTCCTCCACGCTCTCCACCAGCCTTCACCCAGGTAGGGTTTCAACCGAGGAGGGGCTGATGCCTCCGGCACTGCAGGGCCTCCACCCCAACCTCCGCTCCTCCATTTCTGGGGCTGACACCTCCATTACATCCTTCACCTGCCCCACGGTACCTTGTAGTGATGCCATTTCAGTCACCAACACATTTTCCTTCTCTTGGGGTGGACTGCAGTCCTCCACCCCTTCCCAGTACTGCCTGTCCACTGGGGGACACTTGAATGTCTCCCCATCCATAGGTGCAGCCCCTGAAACACTCCTCCCATGAGGGCAGCTGTTCTTCTTGGTCAACAATGAATCCTGCCAACTGTCGCCAATTATCTTGCCAATGGGTATCAGCCCCAGGCAAATTCACTATGGATTCAATGAGACCACAGAAGGACAATGGAACGTTCCTGGGGTGAAAGGGTTTATATCCAACTTTATTCCCATGGTGGCAGGTCAATCACTAGAGTCCTGTCCACTCAGAGTGAGTCTGCATGCAGCAGCCGGTCTCTGCCTCTGGGCCTCTCTGCCCGCACAGCCATCTAAGTCTCTGTCCTCGGTGCTGCCACCACTCCAGCCTCTGCTCTCCTGCAGCATTGCATCCATGCCACGATGTTGCCCAGAGCACTAGGCGGAGCTGTTTTTATAGAGTCAATAACGACGTATTGCCCACACGTGTGTGTAGTGAGCTAGCCGACCATGACCAGGTGAGAATCCTGGCCATAGGAACCTTCACTTTATGCACACTACCGCTGTGAGAAAAAAGCTGGGTATAAACCCTTTTACCCCAAGAACATTCTGTTTTTATTTCTCTGTCTCGCTGAATCCATAGTAAACTTGCCCAGGGATGAAACCCTCAGGCAAGACAGCTGCATATACCTACAAATGGATCTCCGGCTGGCTCTGGCCTGCCACTGCTTAAAGATCGTGCGAGCTCGCCACTTCCCTCAGGCCAGCCATATCCCATTAGTTTTCAAGTCATATAATTCTACACCCTAAATCCTGTTCTACTCCCTTCTCATTTAGTGTGTTAGCACTGGACACCTTCATCTCTTGACCGGACTGTTATAATAAATCCTCTTGACTTCAGAGCACATCCCTCCAACCCACCTTCTGCCGTTTAAAGTATAATGTGTATCTGAATCAGCTGAGATTCTTATTAAAAGGCAGATTTTGATTCAGTGGGCCGGGGAGGGGCTTGAGACTGCATTTCTAGCAGGCTCCCAAGCAGCCCCGGTGCTGTTTGTCCTCAGACCACACTTAAGGTGGGAATGCTACCGCTGCTAAGCATTCTTGCTAAAATATGAATCTGATCATGTTACTCCCCTGTATAAAAGTATCTATGGCTCCCCAAAATATAACAGACTGTTTCACACTTCAGTGCTTTATTAATATTGCTCCAACTCCCTAAAATAATGCTGCGCCCTCCTGCATCTGCCTGGAAAATGCCTTCTCCTTCAAAGCACAGCTCTGTGGCAGCCTCTTCTAGGACACCTCTTCTGACATCTCCAGTTAGCAATGAGCATCCTTCCCTGGGGTCACCACGACTCCCTGCCAACAGATCCATCTCAGGACCCTGCTGTATTTATTTGTTTGAATGACTTTCTCCATTATTAAATTCTGTCAACCAAAGTTCCCTAAGCCATATTCTGACCTCAGCTCACGTGTCATTTCCTCAGAGTTGCTCTGAATGCCGCAAGAAGCCTCCCATCTCTACCGTGTCATTGACAATCACACCCTGCCTGTCCCTTTCAGAGTGTGGTTCACATCATGTGATCATCTTGCTCTAGTTTTTTGTAGAAGTAGTCTACAGAATGCAATTGAGACCAGAAGTTGGTAAGTCAATTAAAAATTAGACACTAAAATTGGGGAACTATGAAAAGTCATGAATATGTGTACTACACATTTTTGTGGAAATACACAGACAGTCGTTGGCTTCGGTCTTAACCCAGGACAAGGCCATCCTCCTGAATATGAGTTTGTTGATTTGCCTTCTGCACCACCATTCTGGCATACACGAAGCCATTAGCTACAGTTTCTGATTTCAGTTTCTTTAAAGTAGAACACGAGCATAAGGAAACTTGGAAAGGAAGATTTAAAAAATTTCCCTTATCTTTTACAATTAGGTCTTGCTCACACCTAATTTAACAGCATTGTTTAAAAGCAACCCACTATTATCAAATCTTCCAAAGCATGTAATTTAGTTTTCTTTCTTAAACAAACATTTTATTTTGGGATAATTTTAGATTTACAGATAAGTTGCAAAGATGGTATAGAGAGTTCCCGAATATCCCTCATTCAGTTCCCTAGTCATTATCATCTACGTTTGTCAAAATTAAGAAACCAACATTGGTACATTATTATGAACTAAACTCCAGGCTTTTTTGGATTTTATCACTTGTTCTATTGTCTCTTTCTGTTCCAGGATCCAACTCGGGGTGCCACATTGCATTCAGTTGTCCCGTCTCCTCAGTCTCCTCTGGTCTATGAGAGCTCATCTGTCTTTTCTGCATGTTTCATGACCTTGACAGTCTTGCGAAGAACTGGCCAGGAATTTGTAGAATGTCTCCCAATATCTGATGCTTTTTCTCCTGAGACAGGAGTCATGAGTTTTGGGACAGGACACACAAAGATGAAATGCCCTTCTCTGGCACATAATTCCTACTTGCATCTCTGTTGATAGTAACCTTCGTGTAATGTAGTTTCGTTTTTATAAAAATAATGCTCATCCTTTGAGCACTTATATTTTCCTGGTTTATGTACTATTTCACTGAATCCTGCAATCAGAAATATAAATAAGAACGGGAGACACAGGGTTGGGAGCAAACACTGTACTGGGGTGGGTCTTGACTGGTGGGGGCAGAACACATGGGAACACATCAGCCAGCCTGACAGGATCTGCCTCCCTTTTCCCCAGGGAGGGAAACGAACTTGTATGATTTATTGCAGCCCCAGCACTTAGCACATGTCCGGTGTGCACTGGGAACTCATTACAAGCTTGTTGAATGAGTACACAAGCCGAACAAATGAGAGGTGTATGTCAGTCAGGGCCCAGACTGGGGACATTTGAAGGGAGAAGACTTAATTGTTAACTAAGTGTACAGTTACTGATTAGGTAAGAGAAATGACAGTAAGACAGCACTGAATTTACATGGAAGCAGCAACTGTAGGAAGCCACTATCACCTCTAGGGCTCAGAAAACAGAGGGGAGGCTGGAATCATTCAGTCTGGATGTTTGGAGGAAAAGCCACCAAGTGCGGAAGACCAGACCCTCAGAGACAGGTGGCGGCTGGCCCATGCTGGGGTCTCTGAGAGAGCATGAGGAAACCAGGTCTGAAGGGTTGAAAACCCTGCAAACTGGACTCAGCGGCTGTCACGGTAAGGATTGCTGTTGCCACGCCGAAGAATGTCACCAGGGTTCCACTCACAGGAGCAGGAAGTGGCCAGGAAGCAGCAGGTGGTCCTCCTTCCTCCAGCCTTCAGTCTGCCCTAGGATCCCCCATCGGCAGAGCCTGCGGGGCAGCCAGTTCCCAAGCACTAATGTGGTTGCAGAGCCCCAGCCCAGACTCACGAGGCAGAGTGCACAAGCTGGCCTAGCGGTGAGAGAACACAGCTTAGTGACTGCCCGGGGACAAATTAGGTCACAGTCATTGTGAATGCATCCTTCACTGTTTCCCCTTCGCACCCACAGCACTGTGAAGCCTCAGCCCGCAGGCCTTGGCTGCTTTCCCTTCTGGTATCTCAGGGGTCCCTACACGTGCCGCAGCGACAGTAGGAATGTCTTTGGTGGAATTCAAACTGTCCTTGTCTCCAGCGCAGCACCCAGAGGTGTGATGACCCTGGCCAGGTCTCAGTGTGGTCCTCCCAAAGGGAGCAGTTCCTGCCCTTCTGGGTTCTGCTCTCTCAAATGCGCCCACACTCAGAGTTACTTGGACCCCAGTGTGACAAGTTTAGACCATTCTTTTAATTTTACATAATGTTCTTTCCTCCCCAAGTCATTGACACACTTCCATTTCTCTGGCTGGGTCAGGTGTAGGCTCCAGGACAGGTGACTCAGATTTTAAGACCTACTTGGTTTCTGAGTAATAGTCACAAATGGAGCAGGCTGAGGTGGAGCCTTACTGTCTATCCCAATTCTGGAAGTCCATTCAAACCATCAATCTATAGACATTTATTCTGACAATAAAATAAAATGCAAGTTGGTGCATTTATAAACAGCTAAGGATGTGGACCCAAACATTTAATATAAAAGCTATTTGGCAAATGTTTCTTTGAGGAGATTTTTCTTCCCTGAGGTTTCCTAAAATATAAGTCCCATAGAGTTTAGAAGGAAAATGTCTTCCTTTCCTGGAAAAATCTCCTACGCAAATATAACTTATCCGCATTGCAACAAGGACTTTTAACTTGAATTAAAAATTAGGATTATCTTTCTTGAAAAAAAAATGGTATTGTCAGTGTATTGAGCACTAAGGCTTCCAAATGCTTTGGATGGTAAATGCTGGAAGAAGGCACGAGAGAGGGATAGTAATTTATGTTGGCAGCTGTTGCATCAAGGGTACTGGCCTAATGCTATTCACTAATCTTAACTAACTTTTGGGGGGAAAATCTCCTCTGTGCCTGTATCAGAATCTGCAGCTTCTCCCTTGGACTTTGATGGGATGACAACCAGCTCATTTCCTTAAGCAATCAAATCATTTTTCGCTGGGGTACGAACTTTTCGCTGAGCCTGTTTCCTAAGCATTTCGAATTAAAAAAAAAATGATACCAATAGGCAGAGCACAGAGGATCCTTAGAGTAGTGAAACTGTTCTGTATGATATGGTAGTGGCGGATTCATGTAACAGAATGTACCACATTAAGAGTGAATCCTAATGTAAACTGTGGGCTCTGGGTAGTAACGATGTAGCAGTGTAGGTTCATTGACTGTAACACATGAACCAGGTGGTGTGGGATTTTGATCATGGGGGAGGCTGTGTGTATGTAGGGGCAACAGAATATGGGAAATCTCTGTACTCTCTGCTCAATTTTTCTGTAAATATAAATTTGCTGTAAAAACATATTAAGAAAAATTAAAAATAAGGTAAAATAGTGCCTTTGTTGAAATCATTGGTTGATGTAAAAGCATCCACCATGATTAATTTTTCTCCTAAGGAACCCCATGGTTTCCCTTTCAATTTGGTGTCTCTCGTCCACCTCCACCCTCTTAGGCCAAATTCACCACACCTGGGAGGGATGGCGAGGGAATAGGGTCGTGTATATATATATATATATATAGGAGGTTTTATATATACATATATATATATATATATATATATATATATATATATATATATACACATATATACGTACATACATGGGCATACTTAAGCCTCAGTTTCTGATCATCCAGGAACCTGTGTCACCAGAGGACTTTTAATGGGAGGGATCAAGTCTGGTTTATCTTGGCTTTCCCCACAGCTAATATAGTGCTTCCAACATGGCATTTATTTAGTGAATGTTTATTGAGTGAATGAATAAATGAACAAATGAGAAAAAGCAAATGGAGATTCATGAGTTGAGTAGAGGCATTTAGTGGAGAAAAGATTTGAAAGAAAACAAAGCTTGTATTTTTAGTTTCCTTCTTCTCTTCCTTGGCAACTCCTTTGTGAAAAGAGGTAAAGATTGAGTCGGGAAGCCTCGCTCTAGGGATAGAAAACATTGTCAGGGAGACAGAAAAATCTAAGTCCCATCCTTCCTGCTGGCCTAGCTCAGCCTGACGCCTTGCTTGGGAGCACGGAGTTCAGTAGCTGCCATTTCCCACAGCAGAGGCTTAGAGTTCCCAAGAATGTCAGTATCCAGAAACAAAGGGGAGAGGGACTGGGTGGGTCAGATACAGCCTCAAGATACACGTGCTGACCACACACTGAGTGAAGAGAGCTTTTGCAATGCATGATGATGAGCACAAATGAGCTCAAACCGATTTCAACCCCCAGTTTTGCAATAGAGTCTGACCAGGGAGGGAGCCGTAATCTGGGGACCCAGGGCTGGATCCAGTGCATGGACAAAAAAAAAATGTCTGGCACAGTGGTTTTTTTTTTTTTAATTCATTGCCAAGATTTAGAAATTGAGAAATTTCAGATCAAATCTGTGTTTCCAGCTTCTTGTGAAAAAGCAGATCTGGGAACAGCTGGCCTAAGTTCACTCATGGTTGTGCCGGGCTGGCAGGGGGAGGGCAGCTTTCTCCACCTGACTGGCCTTGCTCTTTAAACCCCCAGCCTGGCCCTGCGGACACTGGCATTTGTCCACTTCTCTGGGCGCTTACCAAGAAGGGGACTTCATGGGAAGGAAGCGGTGGTGAGGGCCCACTGTGTGATACGTTTCTAAAGGGATAATATCACACTAACGAGCCATTCTCTTTCGTAGGAATCCGAGCTTCCTGGAGCCTTTCAATTATAAGCTCCAACACAGAATGACACAGTACTGTAATTGTACTGGATGATTTAAAGACACAAGGGTCAGTTTTTGTAAATAGGACCAATCCTCTATTCTGACCCATTTGGCCCATTCTAAACAGTAGGAGAATGACTTAGTCTTTATGTCATGTATGTATCTGGGCCAGACGGCCAAATGAAGGTCAGTGTCTTCCACATTTAACATTCCACCATACCTCAAATTAAGGAAAAACTATGGCGAAACATAGTCTAAAAAACTGGTTGAATTATGAAATTTGCACATATTTGAAATACCATTTCCTACTGACACCCCTTCCTGCTGCCTTGGCATTAATGTAAGAATTATCTATGACTCAGCCTTTCCCCACAACAGCTGCCCACAGGACAGAGCACGAACCGAAGAGAAGAAAAGAACCACACTCCCTCACCCTTCCAGCTCCAGCAGCCCCGGCTGGGAGGCGGCAGCGTGCCCAGGCTTCACGGGGGGCCAAGCAGGGTTCCAACCCTGGCTCTGGAATGCATCAGCTGTGTGACCTCGAAGCTATTGTCTACAACAGGAGTCTGCAAACATTTCTATACAGGACCAGCTAGTATATATTTTCTATTATGTCACCACATTGTCCCTGTCACAAGTACTCAACTCAGCCTCTGTCGTCGCACACAAACAGCCAGACCTAGTGTATCAGCCTCCCCGGGCTGCCGTAGTGAAGGGCCACAGACTGGCTGGCTTAAACAACAGAGATTTATTTTCTCACAGTTCTGGAGGCTGGAAGTCTAAGATCAAGGTGTCAGCCGGGTCGGTGTTTCCGTGGCTTCCCCTCTTGGCTTATAAATGGCTGACATCTTGCTGTGTCCTCATGTGGCCCTTCATCCCTCTGTCCGTGTTGTCTGGGCCCTAATCCCTCCTCTTCTTATAAGAACACCTGTCATGTTGGATTTGGGCCACTCTAATCAGCTCATTTTAGCTCAGTCCCTTTTTTGAAGGCCTTATTTCCAAATACAGCCATATTCTGAGGTACTGTGGGTAAGGACTTCACCATATGGAATTTGGGGGCAGGAGACACAATTGAGACCCTAACAGATAGTATGTAAATGAGTAGTGTGGCTACATTCCAATGAAATTTCTAGAACCAGGCCTGTGGCCCCAGGTTTGCACGTAGCTGGGTCTCATTTCCTCCATCTCCTCACTTCCCACCCGCTCCCCGGCAGCTCTCACTTGACTCTCACTGCCACCCTTCTGCCAAAAGTCACGTCCCTTTGGTCACCAATGGCTTCACCTCTCTTGTCTCCTGGCAGTGTCAATTCCGCCCATGTGACTTCCTAATGAGCCTTTCTTCCACTCCTGGGATTTCCCCAGTTTCTCTGGCCCACCCCTACCCTGCCTCTTTGCTGGTATTTCCTCCTCTTTTCCAGCCACTAAATGTTAGAACTGCCTTAAAGCTCACTGGGAGCTCCTTTCCCTCTGTGCTGTGTAATGTCTTCCAAGGTGATCTCATCAACACCCCCGATTTCAATTACCCTCTTATGCTAAATTTTTCCAAATACATAGCTGCAGAGCACATACCTCTTCTTGGAGCTCCTGCCCACAAATCTAATTGCCTCCTTAACGTTTCCTCTTGTCAGTGTTTCCGTAATTTTTGTACTGTGTGTTCTAGCTATTGACTATCTGCTTTTCTTTAACACCTATAATCCAGGTAAATTTAGTTCCATTCTAAAACCATTTCCATGGTTTTACCTGCCTTCCCTTCCTCCCTCCCCCACAGTCTGGTCAGAACCCTCTTTACCTGTTCTCAGAGCACACTTAAATTTCTTCTTCATTGTTAACAGCTTATAATCAGAAATTTAGGGGAGTGTTTGATTGACATCTGTTTCTTTGAAGGACAGTAAACCCAAGAGACTAGGGATCTGTCTGCTGTCCCCTCTGGGTCTGAGCACTTAGCACAGACCCTGGCACACACTGGGCCACAGTCAGTACATGTGGGGATGGTCAAAGAACTTCAGACAAATTGATTAAACTCTCGGAGATACTGAGACTTGCTGGTTGATTTCAGTCCAGAATATTTTGTGTTAGGCTGTGCTTTGTCAGTTTAAAAGTTATGGCCCTCGGGAAGGTTTTCCAAGTGTGTGTAGATATAAAACCATTCCTTCTATTTTTCTAAATTCTACCTGTATAGACAGTTGAGGTTATTTGAAGAGTGGACACACTGCACTCTATGTATGTCTTTAGCTTTTGTGTAGAAGAGAAGGGACAAAGCCCCAGAGGCAGACAATCCTGGCTCCTGTTCCGAGTCAACTGCTTACTCCCCGCATCACCCTAAGTTGCTGAACCTCATTACTCTTGTTCTGTCACCTATACAATGGTCATGCTAACTGACCTGTGTTAAATGTAGAGTGTGTGTCCAGAGCCTAACCACAGTGCCTAGCATCAGTAGAGCTTCTTTACTGTTTAGAAAATATTTTTTATGGGCTCACAGATGGGACAGGCACTGTGTCAGACCCTGGGGTACAGCAGTCAGGGAATCAGGCCAGGCCATACTCTGGGTGCAGGTGACAGGCACACCAGACAAGCCAGGTGAGGGCACAGGGATCGACAGTGAGGGGGCAGGAGGGGGCGCATTTTAGCTGTGGGGATCGGGGGAGCTTCCCCAGAGAGGGGAATAGAATGCAAGTGGGCACCTGAATGATTTGAGGATCCCAGCTCCACTTCCCCAAGGGAGAACTCCTACTCCACCTGGTCACCAGGGAGAATGCCTCACTGCGACTCGTTTGTGGGTGGGAGCAGAGCCAACAGCAGAGGTGGGATCAGAGACTCAGGGCATTAGGGCTGTCACAGGCAGAGATCTCCCCCCACGCTGGGGCTTCAGCACCAATTGCTTGGATTTCGTTCACATGACCCATAATTGTTGATACACAAAACTAGATTAGTCACAGAGAAGTTTCTGCGTAATGGAACTTGTGCTTGGAGAACAATAGGTAAAAATAAAACTCCAAGAAATCCCCTCTCCTTCAGGTAGGAGCTGGCAGGTCCGTTTTTGCCTTTGCTTGCCTGTGAACAGAAAACACAATGAGTCAAAATGCAGTCAGAATGGACTAACCAGAACCTGGGAAGCTTGAGACTACAGGCACCCTCCAGGATCACTCAAGCCCAGGGATCTCAGGAGGCCGTAGGGCCAGCTGGGCTGTGCCTGGGGAGACCTGCTCATCCCTCCACACTTGCTCATTCTCCTTAAGGAGAAGGAATGGCTTGGTTGAGTTATTGCTCTGGAATGCTGGACTTGAATAAAATTTGGAAGTCTTAACATCTTTGCACTCAATCATTTCTCCCTAGTGGGTTCCATATTTGTTACCCTGTATAATCAATAGGAAGGAAGGAGGAGGACAGACCCATGTCTCCCGTGAAGACCCCAGGTGTATTCTGTAGCATTACTGAACCCAGAGAAAGGACTCCCCTCCTATCTCCAGAGTCCCTCTGTAGCTGCACAGTTCGGTGCAATGAATGGCACTACATTTGGTGGCCTCGGGGCCCCAAGAATTGTCAACCTATAAATAAAGCATTTCAGTGAGATAAACAGTTGAACCCCAAGAAGCATTTGAGAAATGAGTGAGGGTGTGGACACATTCAGATTTAGGAAGCTGAGATTATTTTTTTTGTAGAAGCATTTGATTGGTCACCAAGTCACAACTTCTTACAGTTTCGAAACTCCAGCACAGCCAGGGGGCATACACACAAGAATCACACCTACCCTTCAGTGTGCTGAAGAGGGGGATTTGAATGTTAATACACATCTATTCCTGAGCCAGATCCCTTAGCAAGGAAATCAGACTCTTTTTCTCAAACATCTTAAAGTATCAAACAAAAACACTTCAGTGTCCAGATGTCTTTGGATTTCTTCTTTCAGAGAGATGAACTTGAATTCAAAAATGACACGTCAATAATAGAAGGTATATACCGAGAAGAAATCTGGTTTTTCTCGTTTGCTCATTTCAGTCAGTGTGGAGGGGTTCTGCATGGTACTGGGTACTCTTCTAGGTGCGATAGAAGAATAAAAAGAGGAATTTGATCCACTCTTGGGCCTGCAGAGCTTTCCCTTGTGGCCTGAGGTGGAGCAGGGCCTAGAAAGAGAGAGAAGCCACTGATTTCTCGTGCTTACACAGTGACCCGTGGGAGGAGCCAGACAGACACGCTGCGTGTGGGTCTGGCCGGGCCAGCCCGTCCACCTGCGCTCAGGCCCCTCAAGCAGCTGCTGTGGTTCCATTCAGCTCTAAGCTGCAGGAACATAATACCTGTGTCCTCCCAGACACAACCACTCCTTAGACCATTCAGTGCCCTACCAGTGATCAAGCGTTCCCTCCAGACCTTGTCTTAAAAAACTCAATATCCTCATTTTCAAGGTTGGAGGCCCTTCTCTGTCGCATAGGGAAATGACTAATCACCGTAACTGAGGAATGATGAACTGTGTATTTACAGGCTAGAAAGCTGCCATATTGCACTCCAGAGTGCCTAAAATGTTTCCAGACTGATTACAAGCTCAGTCCCATTTCTGTTAGAGCAACATAACAAAAACCAAACAAATGTAGCCTCACAACCATTTCAGGACATTTAGTATATTTTAATGTGTATTTAGTATATAGCTTTCAGAATTCACCTGAATTTAAAAATTTGAAAAAAAGGTACTCTCAAAAGACACATGAAGAAAACTGCTGATTTATACAGAGACTATCTCTAAGAAGGTGGAAGACCCTGGGTCTTGCCCTGGCGGCCGCCTCTGTGGAGGACCAGTTGCCTGGGAACCAGGGTGGGAATGTGGAGGTTTTCCCATTGTATTCATGTTTGGGCTTGAATTTTATATATACTACCTCTCAAAAAGATGTAATTTTTTATTACATAGGAATAAAGAGCTGTAACATTTAAGTCAGCCCTTCTCCCCTCATTTTTCCTCCAAAGTAGGAAATTCTCTCAAGGTCTGAGGAAAATGATGAATTAAACTTTTCCTGACAGAAAAGACCAAGTCTGGAAATCATGCCTGATGGATAGAATGAAGAATGCTGGCAAGAGGTGGGGCGTTGACAAATGAAGAAATGCATGGCTGACAGAATTTGGACTATTCTCCCAAACCGAGAGAGAACCAAAAGCTGAATGTGTTTAGAATTAAATCTTCCTTCTTCTTGTCAACATATTTAACTAACGAACACACTTTCTTGTCCTGGCATCCAGTTTCCATCCTCATCCAACTAACTGTGGAGTCTTGTTTTTCCATTTCTTCTGAACTGACTGAAACAGACAAGAGTCCCACTTTTAGTTTGGACCACGGCACCATCAGGGTTCACTTTGCCCCTGCCTGAGGGGTGCTTGTGCCCTAGTAATGACCCGTGAATGTCACGGTGCCAGAAAACTGCAAAATGGAGCCATGCCGCCAGTATAGAGGAATATTAGCACCAGAACAGCCCATTGCGACACAGGAGAGAAGAGAGGAGTGTGTGTTTGGCAGAATTGAGCCAAAGTTTATGGATTAGGTCGCAGTCCAAAAGCTCTTTTTGTTGTGCCCTTTGACCTCCTTTGGAAGGCAAACCACACACTACAATGATAGACCCTGAACTTGAAAACACTGCTCTGCCTCTCAAAGGATGATAAGGTGCTGGATACCGCAGGGCCCTGTAGAGTTTGTGAGCGCATCATTCAGTCAGAGGGAAAAGTCTTCCATGAGGTGGGGTTATGGTTGCTCCCATCTACTGGGTGATGAGACATAGGGGTGGATAGTTTATCTAACAGATGTAGCCTCTCTGTTCTTCATTTCCTCAAATGCCAGTTTTTAAAATAGCTAATGGGAAAGCAGCCTCTAGAATCCTAAGAAGCTGGCAATGAGATACACGTGGTGTTCTGGGCATGGCCTCCTACAAAAGTGCTATGCTGTATGGATTAAGAGTCAGAGCTCACGTCTTGGCTGAAAAGATTAGGGAAGGTTCCCGGCAGAGAGGAGCATGCACTGTGCACTCTGCTGAGAAGTCAGGC
The DNA here is from genome assembly GCA_032199065.1 of Smutsia gigantea. Classification (NCBI taxonomy): domain Eukaryota; kingdom Metazoa; phylum Chordata; class Mammalia; order Pholidota; family Manidae; genus Smutsia; species Smutsia gigantea. The sequence goes on along the minus strand of JAVSCE010000765.1, from coordinate 38,676 downwards.
CAAGCCAGAGACCATCTCTATGACAAAGACTGAACACATCCCTCATTCCCTTTCATTTGGTAGAAGGCTGTTGCGATCCATCGATCACCACTCTCCTTTAAACAGTCAGATCAACTGGAACCAGATGGTATCTCTAAAAATGTGGCCGACAGCCATGATTGGCGAGTTAAATGTGTGACTTGCCATCCTGTCTCTCAGAATAAGAATAGACAATGTAGATGGTGCTGATTGGAACTGGCTCAGAGAGAAAAGAGACAAACAGATGGAAACATGGGCCTAGGGTCGCGGACGTGCGTCCGTGTTTGCTCAGGCTTCCTTCCCATTGTAACGTCAGCTCGGGGGCCGGGGCCTGGGCTGACTCCCTCAGGCCTACGTTTGAGCCCCTCGGATATGCCTGCTGCTCAACTTTCCTCAAATAAGTGAAAGACTCTCGAAATGAACGTTTTGTGATCAGACGTCAAGAGAGGGGCTCATTCTCTGAAATCCTGAGATCTGTCTTTTCTGGTGATCCCAACAGAGGACCAATCTTATACAATCATAATAGCCTACATTGCTGCACAGTTCTGATTCCAAGGGTAAGAATTCCTCCCAGGTCCTGACTCTGACTTTACATTCAGCCTCTTTGATTAGGCTTCTGGGTCTATCTTGCCCCACCCAGACATGTTTTATTAATGCCTTTGAGGTGGGAGTAGAGCCAAACATTCCTGGAGGAGGTCGAATTCCTGTTCCTTGCCCTGGGTGACGCTCAAGCACACACCGCCCTCTGGTGTCTACAATATATTTGACAACGTAGCTTTCAACATCTGCTAAAGCACAGAGAAAGGAAGCCTTTTAGAGCTCTTAGGCAGAAAGGCCTAGGGATTGAGGGAGAGGGAGAAATAACATGCCCGGTTGCCAGTGTGTTCAGAACAGTCCAGAATGTTGTGAAGATAGTCCTCTCTATCCAGCCCAGAGCTTTGGAACTTAAAAATGAAACAAAAAACAGGCATGCTAAAATCCAAATTCAGGAGCTCATGGACAGAAAATTCTCCCTTCTAAATTTTGTTGGGCATTTTCCATAAACTGAGACTTAGACTCTGACGTGGAAGCACGAGGATGTACTCCTAGCATTTTCATGTTCATTGCGCTGCCTTTTGAAGCACGTTTCATATCCTTTTTTGTGTTGTCCATTCACACCACACACACACTCTCTCACATATGCAAGCTGTGTGACGGCATGAATATTCCCACCCCCTGGTGTGTGTTCTGAATCACAACCTAGGCCTGCTGGTCCTGCTCACACACCTTCTCACAGAGAGAGAAGGACCTTGGGTCTCTAGGGCTGGGCAGACCTCTCCTCTCCATCCCTGTAAGAGGTACAAGGTGGGTTCTGACGCAGCCTAGCAAGCCCCTGAATCTGAAATTCCCATGTTCACTGGCCCAGCGTGGCCTGGGTGAGACGGGTTGCCTGAGTTTCTAATTTACTGGTTTTTAAAGTAAAGAGCCTAGGCTAAAAGGCACTTTCACCATCTTCTGAACACTCAATTATGTGTGGTCCTGGGTTAGGTACCACAAATAAAGGACACAAAAGACGAACTTCACATTGCAGTAACGGACATTTTGCAGCTCCACCCCTCACACTGGGGCACCTCACCTCCAGAAAACTGCCATGAGGGCCCCTGCAGGAGGCCCTGGATCATGGGAACACGGTGCCCCTGAAGGCATGCGCTCTGCAACCTGAACATCCTTAGGAAGCAGCCCTGAGAAAAGAACCTTCTCGACAAAAGAGCACCGTGTTCAGGCTGTGCCTTCAAAACGTCGCTCTGGTCGAGCTCAGCAGATTCAAGGAGTGTGTCAGGCTGTGCTTTCCTATCTCGCCTTTTGGATTTGAATTCCATCAGTACTCGGCCTCTCCCTGACAGCGTTATGCCTTCTCTGTCCTTTGTCCTTCAGCTCTGCGTGGCACCCTTACAGACCACGCGAGTGACGGCAGGTACAGGAGGTATGTGGGCACCACGGCATCTCTGATATCCCCTGCCGCCCCTTTCCACGTCTGTCTTTGTCACCTCTGTGATAAAAGGCCTTTCTTTCTTTTTTTTTTCTTATCTCATTCTCAGCGATCAAAGGACACTTGGCCCAGAAGCAGGAATACACCCGACCTTTGCCTCTAGGGGCTCCGACAGGCGCCCCATCACATCTGTGTAACCAGCGGAGGAGGAGTCTGATTTGCTCCGAGCTGAACTGCTGCGGTAATTGTTTTTTCTGATTTCTCTCTAGAGCTCACTGAAGCTCAGACTAAAGGGAGGACTCTGGGGCTCACAGTTTTCTATTGTAAAAGAGATGAGATTAAAATCAAAACAATCATTCAGCCTCTCCAGGCCAGCGCCTGAAGCCTGAAGTGTAGGGTGCCCAGCTGGGGAGGGAGATGAGCATTTCAAAGTGACTCCTGAAGACATTTTCCTGTTGCTGAGGTTGAGGGGGGGGGGCTCTCCTTGGTGCCCAGTCTCAGGGAAGTGTCACCTGATGGGCCCTCACCGCATCCGCCCCTCAGCCCGCTCCATGGAGCCACCTCCCATCCCCAGGGCTCCTTCCCCACCCCCGGGGTGCTGACGCCAGGGCACCACATCCAGGCCTCGCCTGGAGCTCCGGGCCCCATTTGCCCTCTCGGAGTTGCTCACTCTTGGCACCTGCTTTGGGGGCCTGACTTCCTGTCGGCCTCTCCTGACGTGGCTCCTGGAGCTCCCGTGGGCGCTGCCTCCCTGGCCCCTTTCTGAGTCGCAGGCATGCCCCTCCCACCGCCCACTTGATTGACATTCCCACGGAGACAGCGCCAGGCATTTCCGGTTCTCATGACTGATCCCGCCTTCCCGTTATTGCCCCCTCCCCCAGCAGCAAAACTGCTCCCACCGCACTGGGTCACGCAAAACCCGGAGCGATTCTTGACCACACTGCTAGCTCCCCAACCTTTAAGACCCCTTCCGAAAATATGCCTAATCCGTGGAGTTCTCTCCACCGCCGCCATGGCCACACCCGAATGCAGTCCATGCCACCTCTGTCTATCACAACCGCGTCCTCACCATGCCCCCATCTCCACACTCCTCCCTTTTCAACCCACTCTCCACACTGTCTGCAGCCAATGGACCCCCCTGCCCTGCGGGGCACACCCCCAATGTGCTCAGGAGCAGGTCCAGGATCCCAACAGGCCTTGGAGGATGGGCAGGACCCACGCCTTAACCCTGCAGCCGCATTGCAAGCCATCTTTCTCCACAGTACGTACTCGAGCTTTCTTTCAATTCCTCTGACTCCAGAACCTTCCTACCTCAGAGTCTCCAAACCTGTTCCTGCCTTAGCCTGGCATGCTCTCTTTCCCCACCTTTGGTGGTCAGCTTCTGGTGAGACTTCAGCTCTCAGCTATTTTCTCCAGGGGTGCCTTCCCCGACCCACAAAGTGGGTTACCATCCCTCTGCTATGAGGGGCTCCTTCCACCACCCGCACCACTGTAACCAAGAGGTATCTTTTGTTCTTTGTAACCACAGCTGCCTTCCAAGGAGAGGGAGGTCCGTGAAACTGAGGGCCCGGTGGCTGCCAATTGTCTGAAGGAGTCTCACGTGACAGTTCACGGGAGAACTAAGATGTTCTACCAGATGCAGTCATAGGAAATAATGACAACAGTACAGGGTTTCTCCAAGCAATCCCAGAGACACGAGCAAAGGGGGACAGTAGGGTGGGTGCTGTGGGGGCAAAGGGCATAGAGGTGCCCATGTGGAGTGACAAGAAAAGCCTTTTGAAGAACAGTTAGCATTTAAAATAAAACATTTTATTTACCCAGGACTCTATCAGCGGATCCACCTGTCTGTATTAAAGACTTCTCCCTGGATAACTCAACTCCTATTAAACTTGAGCCTATGAAGAATTTTTCTTTCAAGTAACCAGAGCATATATGGCAAGAGAAATATCTGTAGGAGCTGACAAGATGGAGACAGGCTCCGGAGTGAGGGACAGTCCGTCAGTACCACCGCACCTGCAGGTGTCCACACTGCAGACCTGGGAGGAAGCAGCACAGGGAGAAGGAAATGGGAGGGTGAGCAGTGGAGGGGGTGGCAGCGTAGCCTCCTGCCTGAACTTGCCTTTTCTCAGAATGAGCTGGCCCTGAGGCTGACAGCTAGAGCGGTAAATGTCCCCTTGGAAATTCCCCAAGATCAATTGTTGGGTGATAATCCACCAATAGTCCCACAGAGGTGCTGTTTAGGCACATTTATAACCAATCTCTGTATTCCAGGCACACCCAGACTGGATGAATCCTAGGACACAGGACATGGATACAGCAGCCGTGGGGCCAGGCCCAGCCCGCATCAGCTCCAAAGGCCTGCAGCTACCCGACTGGCCCAACAACCCTGTTTTATTAGTTTTGGAAATCCCTCCAGCCCGGTAATAGTATTTTCTTAATTGAAAAGAAAAGTTTCATTCTAATCAATAAAGTAAACCACAGCTTAAGGAAGTCATGCCTTTAGAGTGGGGTCACAGACTTGTCCTGTAAAGGGCCAGGTAGCAACTCAGGCTTTGTGGCCACCTACCATCTCTCCCACATTATTATTTTTCTTTCTTATTTTTATAGCCCTTTCACAACGTACAAGATGTTCTGAACTTGGGGGCTGCACGAAACTAGGCCCAGGCCAGATTTGGCTGTGGGCCATCGTTTGCTGACCCTGGTTTTCTAGAGTAAGGAGAAGTAGCGCAATCGCACCCGATCTCCCACTTTCTGAGTGCTCATCACGGGCCCTAGAAGGGGGCCTAGGATGGAGAAGCCCAGGTCAGAGGCGCTAAGTACCTCCCCCAGACTCCAAAACGAGGAAAGGTAGAGCCCAGATTCAAATTCAGCCACCTGAATACAGAGCCATGTTCTTAACCTCTGTGCCAGCCAATACTTTAAATACTGCCTTCTGCTGGAACGCAAAGTGGCAGACCTTAACAGGTGATCCTATGGGACTCAGCCACCACAAGCATTTGCAAAGGCTCTACCTGTGAGTAACCAGTCAAATAAAGGTCTCCTGAGACTGCAACTCAGGACCCACTCTTCTCCTGGGGGGGCCACTGTGTTTTCTTGACATTTGAAAAGTCACTCCTAACTATTTTCACCACCTGTGGAACCCAGAGAAAACATTCCTAGATTTGGCTGGGAGTACAGAGCTGGTGAGGAGACATGATGCTTATTATGTGTCTGTCAGATGCCAGGCACTGTTGGGAGTGCTGGGTCTACACTGAGTGCTGGGTTTACCCTGAGTGCAGGGTCTATCCCGAATGCAGGGTCTATACTGAGTGCAGGGTCTACACTGAGTGCAGGGTCTGCATGTGAGTACAGGGTCTACACTCTGAGTACAGAGTCTTAGCTGAGGTATTTGCTGTCACTGTAATAACATCACAGCAGCAGAAGACAGAAAATAAGCCAGTAAACAAATAGGATCATTTCAGGGACTAGGAAGTGCCAAGAGAAGGAAGGCCTCAGGGGCAGGAGTGTCCTGTGGGCAAGTGGGCAAGGCCTTTAGAAAGAAGATCTTGGAAAAGAGCTTAGGGAAGACATGGGGCTGGAGGGAACAGCTGGGTCTGTTGACCTGGCTCTGTCCTGTCCTGTCCCCTGCATGCAGGGGGCTAGCAGCCTGGGGACCACTCAGCCCTGCATTTTGCCCCTGAGAGGCGGTGGTGTGAAAGCAGGGAGGCAGGCCACTGTTCTTGCCCCCGCGGTGTACCTGACTGTGGGCTTTGACGAAGGCAGGCTCGGCTTACACGTGTCGCCTCCGCGGGCCGGCCGTCTCTGCCCTGGGACCTCAGCAGCAGTTTCCGGCCTCCCTCATGGTCTGGGCTTCAGCTGTGGCTAGGAAGGCTAAGAGTTACCATTGCCTTCCAATCCTCTCATCAGGATGCGTTGGAGTCTCTGAATTACATTTTTTTTCCTTCGAAAATAGTTGCTAGAGTGGCTTCTGTTTCTTTGATTCAATTCTAGCTGATACACTGGAGTGCAAAGTATATCACACAGTGATACGAGTGCAAGCCCTGAGATGGGAACGTGTTGGAGAGGCTGGCGGTGCTGGGGCAGGGAGAAAATGAGGAGGGAGCCTGGAAATTGGAGCAGAGGTAATCACACCTCTGCCAGGAAAGGCCACCTTAGGCACCCTAAGAAGTCTGGATTTTTGTCTGGGAGCTCTGGAAAGACACTGGGTGGTTAAGCTGAAGGAGGGAGTTAAACAGGAAAGGGGAGAAGTGAGCAAAACCAGACTGAAGAAATAGAACTAAGGAAATATAAATAATAATAATAAAATGTTGAATAACATCTTTTGGAAAAGAAAAAATGGCTAATAGGTAATTTGGTAACTATTAGTCAACATCTGAGTTGCTCTTTGATTTCTTATGCTTGCCAGATGTTTTCCAATTATTCCGTGAACAGAGAAGCACCAGCCTCAAGCTATAGAAGCATCCAGATTAGTTACATGGAAAACAAACCCAACTGCAGAGAGGTTAAATAACCTTTTTCTTGAGAATCTGTAAGGATAAGAGAGACAACCAATGATTCTTCATTGGATGAAGTCTGATTCGAAGACAGTATTCAGTGTGCCTAGCAATTGGATATACACAATTATTGGTCTTATGTCTACATCCATGTAAATCTGGCCTTGACCCTAACCCCCTATGTTAATGACCCTCTGTGTGATCGGAAAGTCTAGGCCCCTGGAAGGGCATGACATACAATTTCCAGGTTAAGGAAACACAGTCTGGAAATAATATAGCTCCACTGTCATGAGGCAGTAGTGACTCAGCTACGCCACTGACGCAGGCCATCAGCTGGCCAGGTCAAGGTTTCAGCCCCAAGTTAATCACAATGATGTCACAGGAACGGGCTAAGGCACATGACCTCCAACACTCCTCATCTGTCAGCTCTGGGCCCAGAGGGGGACTGGCCTGTTCCTGCTAGGTTCCCCCAGACTGCTCGTCTTTCACCTGCTGGCATCTCACTTCACCCTCTTACCTGGGTGAGGCCTGAGGGAGAAACAGAGTTTGTACTCTGAAGGTGGAAACCAGGAAAGCAAACTTAAAACTGGATCCCAGATCCCAGGGCCTGAACGGGCAGGAGGCCCAGGTATTCGGAGTACTGAAAAGTGGACAGTGACAATGGGGGTGGGCTGGGGCTATGCCACAGGTGCAGGCCATGCCCTCTCTGGCTTCATGCCAGAATGGACAGAGCCTGCTGCCTAAGGTCACCTAGACCTGGCTTAGAAGCCCAGCTCTCAGTCACCACTTGGGGAACGTTGGGCAAAGTACCTGACCTCTCTGAGTCTCAATATCCTCATATTTAAAACTGTAATATGAATGTCTTCATTACTCAGGGATAATCGGTACAGGGGGCAAAAACCTGAAGTGAATCTGTTTAAACAGGAACTAAAGTTTCACAGCAAATGAGTAATAAATTTGACTACAACCCTAGCTTTAAAAATGGAACTAAAAATTATACATATAATTTTTTTTTGTTTCATAGTTAATGAAATGTAGGTTATAATTACAGCTATGTGCTAATTTCTAGAATGAATGACTCAGATTTGATTGCAGGGTTTGGGGCATGTTTTTCCTGACAACATTCTCTGTACTAGAGGGCTCTGTCAGTTTTTCTAAGGGACTCTCCAAGCATTTTGATAGGCAAAGAGTTCTCTTTCCATGATGTAGCATCTTATTGTCAATACACTCCTTTTGAGGACAGATTAGGAATGAATAAGTCTAACGGTTGTTTTTTAACTTGAATTTAAACTTTATATAGCTTTTTAAAAAAATTCCACATATCATTTCTATTTCTGGCAATATGGTAGACTAGATAGCCCCCAAAGCCTTCCCTCTCCACAACATGTTTAGAAATTCTGCACAAAATATAAAAAGCTCCCCTTTAAGTATAAAGCTATCTCTGGAGAATAAAGGCAGCTCCCGGGGGAAGAAATGGAAGAATATTGCAAATTCCATGGACAAGGGGATGGCTGAAGCAGAGACCCTTTTGAAGAGCGTGGATGGGGCCTCAAAGGGTCACCCTCAGTGAAAGGTGGGCTTGGAAAAAACCTACCTGGGACAAAGTGAGATCTCTAGTGTGTTTGCCACAGTTTGGGTGGTGGGATGGTGGAGATTTGAGAAACATATTTTGGGCTGTTTCTTTTCAGACACACAGATGTGCTCACATGCTTCAAAATGGTTCCTATTGTTCGGTGTGTGCTCTATTCATTTATCTCATTTTTTAAAAGCTGCATAATAGTGCTTATATGATTTAATCTGAAATTATAAAACCACCCTGCACTTCTATTGTCCTTATTTTGCTTTACTTTTCTATTGAATTTACCACTTTCTAATGTACTCAATATTTATCCATTATATTCATTTTCTGTTTCCTTTTAGGAGGGGGGGAACTTCCAGGGGGCAATGATTTGTGTTGGGTTTGTTCACTGATATATCCCATTTGCTTAGAACAGAGCCTATCACACAGGAGATCCTTATTAAGTATCTGGTGAATGAATTGAATTCATTAATCAGCTGTATTTCAACTAATTCCCCAGTGATTTACAAGTTTTCATGACTTTGAAGAGTACTGCAAATACCATCAGTTCTACATGCACAAAATTGCAGACAGTCAAACCCTCTACATTTGAACAATGATGGTCAGTAGATTAGAAACATACAGGAAACTACCTCTATGGGCAAAAGAGGTAACTATTATTTCTCTCCTGACTATTTATTACTTAATAAATGGCTCTGTTAGAATTGCTACTCACATTTGTGCCTGGAGGCTTTTACTATTGCTCTGCCACAGAGAAGGCATGAAACTCCCAAAGCACCACGTTTGCTCCTGCCTTCCCTTACACACCAAACCTTCACCCGGACGTATGTTCCTTTTTCTTCTGGGAAAAGAAGGTGAAGGAAGCAAGCGCTTGTCTACTTCCTTTTTTTGTTGCTCCAAGTTGAGCCTATGGGAAGAGCTGAGAATTTTAGGGAGATGAATCATAAGGTTCATGTTGAATGGGGACTAAAATCAAGATCCCATTAAATTACCAATGTTTATTTTTTTCAGTGAGTAATGTTTTCAGACAGTGAAATGTGGAATGTGATATAGGATCAGGGGAGTGACCACATAAAGGCAACGTAAGCCATGGAGACACTATTTGTGAGAAAGATACATGAAGCTGGAGGGACCGCCTAAGCCAAATACCTGCTGGGGGTTACCTTGCACCTCCAGCGCATTTCCCTAATACATCATGACTTCTCCCAATTTCCCCACCACCAACATTCTCCCAGATGGGGTTCTATCCTATAGCATCCCATGAACAGAAGGAATGACCAGATTTTCCATTTTAAAGAATGTGCTCTCTTTTCTCTTAATATTTGTCGACCTCTGGTGATTTGGGGGAGAATAATGACCAGCCCCTGCTTGTCTTAAGGAGAGGCAACTCCATGTGAAAGCAAGATTTGAAATGGTCCTGTCCCAGCCCTGCCCCAACCCTTTGACTGAAGGGGAACAGCCTCTTGGGGTTTCCCTCCTAGAAGACGTGCTTTCCAACATCGTAACTGACCGCCCTGTGGGAGCAACAACTCACCTGTTCCCTGGACTCTGGGACTTTCTCCTCTCATGTCTGCCTAACCTTCCCATGCTGCCAGTCACCGCAGGATGGACACAAACTGCTAAAGGCAGCTTTCAAGCCCCTTTGGAGTGTGGCTCTTGCCTTTCTGACTGGTCTCATCTTTTCCAGCTTCTCCCTGCTGCCCACATTCCAGTTACCCTGCACTACTGCTGTCCTGAGCACCTCTTGCTCCCCGAGCTGGCAAATCTATAGCTCAGCTCCTACCATCCACTTTTGTCTGCATGCAGACTCAGCCCTAACATTTGCAGGGCTGAGATTTGAGTACAAATGGAAGCCTGCAGACTGTATGGCTCAATATTAAAAAGTGCTAAATCACACTAACAGGCTGTTAAAATGTGCCCTATCCTTCTGCCTTGTCAAATATGTCTTCATAACCACCAAATGAAAACATATGTGTAAATCTGACTTTTGGCAAAATATCAGAGACAACTGAATTTAATTACTATTGCATTATGTCTGGGTATTCTGTTACTGGGTTAGGATGTTTGGATAAGTAGTAAAATAGAGATATGCATAATTCATGAATTATCATGTACTTATTCCAGAATGATTTCCCTTACTTTCATCCAGCAAATTATTAAATATTTGTAGTAATAAAGGTTTAAAAAATAACTTGTAATCTATTGACAGTAATGGTCTAAAGGATTAAAAGTGAAATGTAATAGTACTCAAATTATACAAAATAACATATTTTCATCAAAAGAACATTATATAGGAAATATAAGAAAAGTAAAGTATTTTTCACATTTTTAAGTTTTCTTCAGTGTTCCCTATAAAATTAAGACAAAATCAAATAATGAACATCTACATTTTAAATAAAACTTAAATAAGGCTGAAATATTTATTTTTTGAAAAATGTAATTACAGTTCAGCAAATATGAGTGTAACATATTCACAGGTCTAGCATTTAATGTCCATTTATTGCCAATGTGAAGAATCAATGGCCTGCTTCATGAGTGTGATGTCTAGACCTATGTGAACACAAATCTAAGGCAAATATGAATTGTTTCATATTGCAAACATCACTCAGCTCCTCATACAACTATTTTAAATACACACTAACATGTGCATTCCTCTGGAACAACAAATTAGAACACAAGGAGAAAGTGGATGCTTGCCACTCCTTCCTGGAAATGATACTTACGTAATTTTGTATTCATGCAGAGAAGAAAGGATTTGACAAGTCAATCTGTCTTTTCTCTTGCCTAAGTCTTTCTACCACACAAATCTTCCTCCACACTTTGAAGCAGTCAGCTCACCAACTTCCATGACAGAGCCAGCCAGCTCCTGTCTCAGGGACACAGGGCAAGCGCTGTGAGCCCCACCTCCCTGGGGCCCGAGTGGTGTCACTCACCTCTCACAGCGGATATGCAGGCTTGCAGGCTTACAGGCTCAGCTCTGGATCCTAAATGGCAGACAGGATCTTCCTTCTTTAACAGATTTATTTTGTATGCTTGTGGTATGGGGCCCCTAACATGCACAGCCCAGAGATCCTTTTGCTCACCTTAAAGGTCCCCCTGGGTGCATGGAAAACTCCTGTGATTATTGAAGAATCACCTACCACACGGTGCCCTGCCTGTGGAGACCTCCTTAGAGAAGGAGGACCCATCACTGCGACTTGTCTCCAAACCAGGGCCCAGCATGTAGCCCTGGAATGACTTGTTTGTGTGTATGCTCCCACTCAGCTGCAGTCTCCTTGAGCGGCAAGGTGTACGGGGAGGACAGGGTTACGGTTAGAGTTAGGGTCCGAGTTTATGTGAGGGTGAGGGCGAGACTGAGGTTTAGGGTTATGGTGCTATGGAAGACCAGTTTACATTCCCACCTACAGTCTCATGACGTGACTCTAACATTTTGACTAATCAAGAATATTTGCCGCAGAGAAAATGTTTTTCTCCCAATCTCATATATGTAGGTGGTAATGACATCAATACAACAGGAAAAAACAGTTTATGTTAACTGCTTGCTTATACTTTCAATAAGGCATATTAATATATTAGAAAAGCTTATCTTAAACTTGTCCTTCTTTTGACTTCATCTGCCTATTTCCATGCATAAATTTATCTAAGAGAAACTATACATTTTTTCCTCCTTTATTTCCCCACCCCTTCATAATATGATACTTATTTCCCGCAATAGTAATGTCCTGCCCTTATTATTCCTCATAATAATGGCCTGCCCTATTGGACTCTGGACTACTTCCCGAAATTCATTTTTCATATGTGCTAAACTTTAACCAGAAGGCACAGGGTAAAAGGCAAGACAGTGCCACACAAGTAGCCACTCTGACAGGGTTTCTAATTGAACGAGGGGGTAACCATGACCTGCTGTGAAGGATGGACATCCTGCAATGGATTCAGCCTGCTGGTTCTACTTCTGTCGGGAGTAGTTCTCAATGCAGTACCTCTAGTTGTCAACTCAATTGATGGAGACGAGTATTTCCAAAACCCCATCTCTTGCTTTCAGTGGTGGTTCCCAGGAATTATAGGAGCAGGTTTGATGGTGAGTAACAGCTATGTGACTTGATTTGGAGAAAGGCCTGCCTGTTTTGCCAACTCCTAAAGACCATCTTTTAGCCTCACAGAGAGCCATGTCTTAGCAGGATACAGTGGGAGGCAGTGGTATGGTATTAATTTATATTGGCACCAGTGAAGAATGACGATTCAAATGAACGTGGTACAGGCTAGGGGCAGAAATGATGAATTGATAGAATTAGTTCGGTTATTGCCTTTCACATTTCTTCACATGTAAGGCTACTCTTCTAAGCTTTACAGTTAGTGTGAGAGGCTTCTGGAACTCATTTTCTTGACTGTCCTTTGCCAATGCCAGTCTCCAAGTATTCGTGGAGAATGCAGCAGGAGCTGGAAGTGCTCAGTAGGGATGGGAAGCAGCATTTCACGCACGATGAGTGTCCCGGATGATCATAATTGTGGGGCAGAATCGTGGCATCACCTGAACTGAAGGTGGTCAGCCTAAGAGATTTGGGACTTGAAATCCTGATTCTGATCTCAGGAACTTTTTGACTCAGATTTTACAGACAACCCAGAACATGATGACACTTGTTTAATGTCAAGTTTGATAATTATTAACAAGTCTGTCTTTGTTGAAGTCTGCTGCAGAGCAGTGTCAGACAGAGCTCCCCAGTGAACCTGATCATAAATCACCTGAGGCATTTTTTAACAGATGCAGATTTACAGACCTTTTCCTGGGAATTATGATGCAGTAGCTGGGGCAGGACCTACTTGTGTAGAGGGATAAATACTGTTTTTGGACCTGGCAGAATCTCAGCTCTAGTTCTAATATATTACTCCTGGAAAATCATTTATTCTGTGATTTTTGTTTACTGGTTCATAAAGTGGGGCTATAGATACCAAAGTTTGAAAATTCAGCTTGCAAGAGGTTTGTTTTTGTTTGCTGTACCACTTGGGTGCTTCCAAAGTGGGTCAGGTTAATGCCAGAGATGCGAGCCTTTATGTGTAAGTGTGTGTGTGTATTTCAACGATGAGTTACTACTGCTGGTCTTACTCCAGACTTATATATGAAAACACTCTTGGGTCATTATATATATTAAACTTCAGATAAAAATTTGTTCTTCGGCTGCTATACTGGACTTGAGACCACTGTGGTATCAAAAAGCCATTCCAGGAAGCATTCCCCAAAAGTGGATCGTTTCCCTTCCTTTAACTTCATGAGCAATCTATTCATCCAACATTAGGTAGAAAGAGCTACTTTTTGTTTGTTTGTTTTTTACCCATTTCTTTTGTTGTTGTGATCTATTTTTTTTAAACTGACATATAGTTGATATACAATATTATATTGGTTTCAAGTATACAACATAGTGATTCAACAGTTATATACATTATTAGATCCTCACCCCAACTAGTGTAGTTAATATCCATCACTATAGAAAGATGTTACAGAATTACTCACTATATTCTCTATGCTGTATTTCCAACCCTGGTACTAATTTACATTATGATTCAGATTTTGTGCCTCTTTATCCCCTTCACCTATTTCACCAACCCCCCCCAAACTTTCCCCCAGAAAGAACTACCTGCAGGAAAAGCTTTTGGAAGGTTTGGGGCTATTTTATAAACCACCACAAAAGTCCTCCTCTAGCCTTAGAGAAAGCACAGTGCTCAACAGAGTGATGCAACCGCAAATCCGTGTGTGTTTTCTGCCTTTCTGGAGGCGTCTCTCTACTTGAATAGCATGAGATTCCTTGCAGCTGCTTAGACCAGACGTCAGGAGCAACTGGCCAAGTCTAACCAATGATGGCAATTTCCATGAAGTTCTTATAAGTTCCTAAGTTAAAACAGTCCTTTTAGATTAGCTCATGTAGCCTTAGATATAAAGTGGCTCTACCACAAACTCCATCACAATTAAAAAAAAAATTCTTGCTAGAATTAACGGTACCTGGGCTGGTGAGGGTACACAGCTGCATTCCATATATGCCTCTTTTGGCAGGGGAGGGGGATAAGACACAGAGAAAGACAGAGAGATATTAGCACTATCTCAATTAATCTCTATAATAATCTGGCTGACAAGATATCATTTGTATTTTAATAGACCAGGAAACAGAAGGTTAGGGATGTTAACAAATCATACTACAGGTATGAAACCCAGTTCTAGATTTATCTGACTCCAAAACTCTGTTTTCCACCAGTATTAGCACCATACTTCTCAACATCTGTCTCAGGCTGACAAAGATATAATCCACAACTTATTCCATAAGCTTAAGTGAGCAGGTGACTGAAACACAGAAAGGTGATATAAATCTTGGGAACACTAAATTTACTTTATCATCCTTGATAAATATTAATGAAATGTCAGAATCACACCAGGCTACCTCTACTACTCAATACTGTAGAATATAATCAAAGAATCAAAGAACTCTTAGAAAATTTCAATAGGCACTTCATAGATTTAGCCTCGAACTCTGGACTAAGCTCACAAGCAAAGCAGGTGGGTGACAGAGGGGCTCAGAATACAGGTGTATTTTCATGATCCTCAGCTATGCATGGAATGTGGAAGAATATCTTTTTCAAAGGGAATGGTGTCCTTTTCAACATCTGCAAAATACCAACTAGTTCAAAATATTGAACTCACAATATGCTTGTAAATACACAGAAAGGTTAATAAAGAAGAAAAGACTGCCCATGATAAACCCTTCTCACATGGTTCTTAAAGTCTTCCTAAAATTGCTGTAGCATTTTAAATTAGTATTGCTTCAAAAACAGGGTATTCTGTAAGAAGTAGCTACAATAAACACTATGGAATTCATTATTGATTACTTCATAAGATAGATTCATTTTATGGTTTTATGATTTACCCAACACAGAGGTAAAACTTTTCATCTGTTGAAACCATGACTAAGAGTAAAAATGTTATGTAATTATTAATTATCTTCAACTATTATCTGCTAAATGGAGAAATCAATACATGTTATTTTTTCAGGTACTAAAAAAAGACTTGAAATGTTTCCTCTAAAAAGTATAAAGGTCATTTTATTTTATATTGGATTAACTGTAAGCCTGACTTTAGTCATGCTTAGTCACTGAGTCCACTTATTACATCATGAAAATTCATCAATTATTAAAGTCTTAGCAGAGGACACATTGTCGAATGTTAAACAATGAGAAGATACTATGTATAACAAGAATTTTCAAAATACAGTGTTTATATTTACGATGGGCCCTGGCTTTGCGTTTACTCTCCTGTCCAAGTACTTAGGGGAATCCCCAAATTTTGAATTCTACCAGAGTCTCAATGGTCAAGTTCTTTTGTACTTCACGTGTAAAATCATATACATTACCTTTAAAGGTAGATAAATGTAGGGGTTTCTGTACTACTTCTTTTCTTGATAAAACCAAAAGACTATCAAACTTCTAATTTCACAAAAACTCACACATTCAAATGTGCTTAGGAATTGAAGAGAAAAAAACATTCTCATGATTACACGTTTTTGCAAAAAATTGTAAGATTTATAATTCAGTCACACACACTCAATTCATATTTTACAGTCCATCCTATAAAGAGCACTATCAATTTTCAAAGCTCTGAATGGGCAAAATGGTTGAAATATCATAAGTTAATCAAGTTATCCATAATGATGTAACTAACAAAGATGGGTTGACATGCCATGAAGTCAGCTGGGTGGGATTCATACACTATAAGCTATTGTTACTTTATAAAACCCCTTTTCAAGGGAAAAGAACCATGAGAGTAAGTATTCAGCATCTCTGAAATAAATTAACCCTCAGGAAAGATAGCTTTTTTATTGATGTGTTTAATTTACACCAATAAAGAAAATGGAATGATTTATACATTTAAGTTGTAATTTAAGGTTGCTCCAACTTAAACAGATTCATTAATTTCCTCAATCAAGAGTTGGGTTTTTTTTTTTATGTAAAGAGAAGATAGTGACTATTTTAGACTTTATGAGCCAGAAAGTCTCTCTCACAACTATTCAACTCTATGGTTGGTGGGTGTGAAAGCAGTCATAAACAATATGTAAGCAAATGGGCATTGCTGTGTTCTAATAAAACCTTATTTATTAAAAAAAGGTGGCAGGCCACAGTAGGCCAATTCCTGTTATGATTTACTCCCTAAGCTCAGAAGGCAGAATAGTTTATGAACATAAAAAAATAAGCTAAGTCTATGACACCTATTTGGGGACTAAAATTTATTTTCCCTTTTCTTTTGGGAACTCAGCTGCCCCAGAGTGCCTGGGCTGTTATATATACATGTGACTTCTGAATTATAAGGGTGTTCAAGGCATTATGTAAGCCAAGTTTGATAACAATACAAAGTGCTTTCCATAAGTGATGTAATCAGCACATGGTCAGAGTGGGGTGAAGTTCGTCAGGAAAGATACCTTGTAAGACCTTAGACCTGTTCTGAAAGAAGGTAGGTAGCCATGGTCTTGGAAAAAAGGACCAGGGAAGGAACAGTTAGAAGGACAATGAGATGAGCAAGTGTGCTGGTGGTGGTGGGGGGAAGAGGGGAAGATGAGAATGAAGAAACCCAATGTAGGAACAAAGGAGGATTATTAAGACTGGGCTAGTGAAGAATCAAGTGGTAATTCTGACCCCAAATGCCTAGCTTTGAATTCCAACTCTTCGACTTTCTTGTGCATGTTTTCTCATTAGCAAAATGGGGATAATAGCACCCATACCTCATAGGATATTTATGAGGCTGGAATGAACTAAACCATGTATAGCACTTATTACAGTGCCTGGCATCTGTCAGAATGCAATAAAATGTTAGGAAACAGAGCAAAAGGAAAGAGAGAAGTACTCGAGGGCAGCTATGCTGAGATGGCAGAAAAACCTATAGCTAAAATTTCTTAAGTGGGAGGAAGTAATCTACATTTTGCTCTTCCAGGATACAAAACTTCTTCCAGTAAGAATTTCTAGTCATAGCTGCTGACTAGGTATTACTAAACATTTAAACCTAATTCCTGAGACTGTGGTGTCATTTCTTACAGCTTTCCTCAACAATATCTATTTCCCTTGACACAGAATGCAATAGACACACGATTTCTGAACATAATGTGAAATGAGTTCATTACATACACATCATGGATACAGGAGCAGAAAGGAGGATGTGGAACCAGAAATAATGCTCAGATCGTAGGCTTGGGAACTAGCGAGATGGTCGTGACCCTGGGTGGGAGAGGAAAAGTAGGGAAGTGGGAGAGGGGTGGTGACAGATTTCTTAGTTCCTAACTGGTGGGCAAACAAGACCATCAACTTCCTTTCTGGACACTTGCTGGATGATTTAATACAATTTTTGGGAAATTGGATAAGTGGCTGTAGATTATAGTAATTAAAAAAAAGTGAATTTTGGATGATGCAACCAATTCTTTCAGAAACTTTCCTTTCAAAATAATGAATAACTCATCCTAATCTATTCAAAATCAAGTCCAACAATGACTCTGAAAGTAAGAATGTAGTTGGAAGAGTTTGAAACTGCTACCCTGAAATCCCTCATCCCTTCCCCTCTTTAATCTTTATGGTTGAAACAGTGATTACAAGGTTCACAAGATCAAGGACGTTGCCAAGTTCCTCCTGTCCTCTTGAGCCTTGATTTCCCACAACTGGTGGTAAATCGAAGGTAGAGATTATTACTCCTTTTATCTGATGAGAAGTAATAATATTCCTCTTTCCTGTTGATGTCATTTCCAGGCTATTCCAGCAACGACAATGTCCTTGGCAGCAAGAAAAAGAGCATGTTGTAACAGCAAAACCGGAGTGAGTATGTCCCATGGGTCTGGGAGCAGAAGTGCAGAGACAGTTCCTGACATGGAAGCAGAGCTGCCCTGAGTCATCAGTATCTACTCAGTCACTGTATGGTTCTGGTGGCAGGATCACAGTCCTAGAAACATGCTGTTCAGAATGATTATTTGGTAATACGGAAAGCGTGCAGGGTTTTTTTTTCCCCCATTAACATACAGCTTTGGAGTCAGCCTGGAGATTTGTCTTCAACCTTCAGTTTCACCAATCTAAAGGTTTTCAAAGAAAGGAGATTTATAAATCATGCTCAGAGTTGTCATCAATTTCATAATACTCAAATGCTTGTTCTACTTTGTGGTGTATATATGGTACTTGGGGAAAATGTATCTTCAGTTCGAATCATGCATGAAAGATGGGTTTGCTAGAATCAGAATGGGAATTGCTTTTGTCCAATTACAGGAGTTACGTTTTCAAAATTCAATATGCGCCTATGTGTAAAATTGTTACAAATAAGGGAAATTTATTAACTTCCTGTCACTATGTTCAGAACACTTTCAATGATGCTATCTTAAATTCTCTCAAAAACCCCTAAGTGGGAAATATTATAATCTGTTGTATTGATAGAGAAATTGATCCTCAGAGAAAGCAAATAACTTGCTAGTATAGCACAGCTAGTAGATGGATTTTTATCTAAATCCTTCAGACTCCAAAATTCATAATCTTTACACTATTTATGCTATAAATAGTGCTAATAGGAACACTGAGGGCTCTCAGAACTCTCTCTGGGAAAGGGGTAGACCAATAAACAAGCAGTCACAGTAAATATTCCTGGCTGAGCTTGAGGTTTTAAAGCAATGGTTCTTAGCTTGATGAGACTATTAGAATCACCTGAGAAGATAAAAAAAAAAAACCCGCAAGCCTAGTTGCCCCCAGAAATTCGCATCAGTATTTTTTAAAAGCACCGTAAGTGGTGTGCTCCCAGATGTGAGAACTACTGTTTAAAAGGTACATATTTATATCCATAACAGCAATTTGCATCTTTTTAAATTACCTTTTTCTGACATTGATATTTATCTAGGATTATGATTCCTTTGCTTTTATTTATAGTCTACGTTTGTTTCTAATACATTGTAGCTACTTAATAAATATGAGTTTTCAGTTTCTCTTCTGTCCCTTTTCTTTTTACACTATAATTTGGAGTTTGACTTTGCACTACCTCTATACTGCATTCATCACAGGCACTCTTGAGAAAGACATCCTAAGATATTTCTGATTCCCCAAACTCAAAAATATCATGGATTTTTCTATGGCTTTTTCTCTCAACTTGTATTTCCACTAAGAGTTTTATTTCTGCACATTTCCATGATAAATTAGCCATCTTTTCAACAATCATTTAAGTTTTCTCTCTCCTTCGAGGACACAGCAAGTTGAGAATAACCAACCACTTTTTTCATGCAGCTCTTGGGCTCCCCCATACTAACCCTGGAAATACTTGGGAGTTCAAGCTTCAGCAGCATTATGGTTATCACATGCTTGAGAGGCTGCAGGGGCTCCTGGAGCGCTGAGGGTGGGGGGAATCGGGGGAAGTTAGGGTGCGGCAGGAGGACTGGGAGGGCAGCACACAGTCCTGCTCATGCTCTGTTTGAAAGAGGTGCTGGCTGTATTTATCCAAATCACCAGTTTATATCGATTAGATGCAATGAAGAGTCCCCAGCCACTTTTCTCACTTGGTAGCGGCCAGGTTAAGTCATTCTTTGTACCTTCCAGGTCTAGATAAGACCAGAGTGTCAAAAAAGTGACAAAGGCTCCACCTTGGGTGGGGGTCCCCCATTCTAACTGTCCCGCTATTCCTTACTTTACCTGTCCCTTCTTTTCCTTCCCTCTGTCCAATTCTTGGTTTTGTTTCTGAATAGTTTAGCTTTGCTGAGTCATTTAAATGAACCCCCTTTTTCTAAGGGCAATTCAGATCCCTGGAATCACTTTTAAAGCCAGGCCCCTTAGTGGTGAGGAGACAGGAATAGTAGATGATCAACATTATCAAGTAGGCGGCACTTCTGGTGAGCAGACTGAAGTAACTTGCACAGGTAACAGCAGTGTGGAAGGCTTGAATTAGGCTCCAAATCCATCATTCTGTGCTTCCAGCTGGAAGAATTCTGCTGTAGTGATTAAAACCTGGGCAGCAGCATTTACCAGCAGTGAGATCCTGACAAGTTTGTCAGCCTTCCTGTATTGCAGTTTCCTCAACCATAAGATGGGAATGATAGTATCTATCTCTTTCAGCTACTGAAAGGATTAGGAGAGATGATGTATGTAAAGCCCAATGTCCCTTGACACACACTATTATAGGTAGCCACTATCCTGCCATTCCTTAAAGGCAGGTCTGAAGAACACAACACATAAATGAGAAAAGGAGAAGTACCCCTTCCCTTCATTTCTGCAGATTTTAAGTCATAATTACTACGAACACCTTTGCCGAAATAACAAGAGCTTCTTTCTGGAAAACATACACATACACCAACTTTCATTTGGGCCCCATTTCCTACTGCCAAATTCCATTTTTCTGCTTTCTGTGGCTCTGATTTATGCAGTGAAAGACAAGGTGCTTACACTCTTTCCCTCTAACAGTGGCTCTCAATCGGGGGCAATTTTGCAAGTTCGGAGACAGTTTTTGTTGTCACGACTGGTGGGGAGGGAGGGTCCTACTGGCAGCTAGTGGGGAGAGACCAGGGATGCTGCTGGACATCCGACAGAGAACAGGACAGGCTCCCAAGCAAATGCCCAAATGTTAAGTAGTTGAGAAACCGTTCTGACACTGCTGTTGACTGGCTGCTGCAGAATGTTGACCACTGGCCACTTACAGTATCAAGGCCAAATCCAGATGAAGGATTTGAGAGTTTAGGGACCAGACATCAAAATGTGGCAGTTAAGATCTAGTCAAGGGTCTATGGTGTAAAAAGTATACAGAACAGGAAGGAACCAGGACCCAGTGGTCAGTTGAAATAGACAAAGCCCAGATATATAAAACTTCAGATTTCTCTGAGAGAGTGGCAGCCCAACAGCCTTTTAGTGACTCTAGTTGAATGGCAGTTTGCTCTCTGCCTTCTTTTATAACCGATACCTAGTCAACCTGTGATTGTAATTTCTAGGACTATAGGGGTGACTGCTGAATGGCAGCAGTTTATTAAAAAGACAGCATGTGCTCTGGAAACTTGAAACAGACCAAGAACATATAATAAAATGCAGATGTGTCTGCTTTATTTTTCAGATGTTCCTTTCATCAGTTCTGAATGTAATCACAGTCATTGGTGCAGTATACTGCATGTTGGTATCTATCCAGGCTCTCTCGGAAGGTCCTCTCATTTGTAACTCCCAAGGCAACAGTACTTCCAGTTGTGAATTTTCATTAAAAAGCTTAGGGTGAGTAACCTGAATTTCTGTAATTGTCTTCCAGTTTTACACAGCTGCAGCTATACATCAGAACAGTGTGGTGTTGATACAGGGCCACAGTTTTCTTCAATGAAACTACTGGGACAGATTCTCAGGGATTTAGCACTTTAATCCTAATTAACACAATCGCATACAAATGGAGGAATCACTACACCCAGAATGCGCTGGGTATGGTCTTGTCTAAACGAAGTAGCTGCCTTAGATGGCTTATTCTTGTATTTTAAAACTCAGTGGCTGCATGTGTATGTGTATAACAAAATTTCTGGAAATATACTTAGCTTTCACCCTTGGGGAATAGTTAATGGATAATGCCGTGGAGGAATGAAAGGCACACTGACTTTTTACACTTCTGAACTCATTAAATTTGTAAGCCCTAAGCTTATTTTACCTTTATAATTTAAAACACTGAGTAAAAATGTGATAAAACTAGAGCCTTACTATAAGCCCTAAAAGAAACAAAGCAGCCAGTGGATTCATGCAGCATACTATAAATTTCCTGTAGGCCTGGGAGTGAATCAGAAGTTTAAGGCATACAGTGACAAATCGTGGTGAAGGGTTTTATGTAAATGGTTCATTTCAGTTTTGTAAGATGGTTCTGTACCTGCAGGTAGGCACAATTTATAAAACTGGAAAAAAAGAACGACCTAACTTATTAGTTATCTATATGCTGCTCAGCTGTGGAAAATAATCAGAATTCACTTTTGTAGTTACATGAAAAAAGTGTTTTTCCATTTTCCCTTATCTTGCTACCTTAAAAAAGAAAAAAAAATCTCTTAAAATTTGCATACCACAGTTGTTAATCAAAATCCGAAGGAATTCCCTTTACTAATAGACCTGAAGCATGAAATTAGAGATTTCAACCACAGATGCTATACACAGTCAGTACTTAGCAAATGACAACTCACCATGTACCAGGCAGCTAGCTAAGCTCTGGAGGTAACAGCAGTCAAGGCAGTCCCACCCTAGCTGGGGAGACAGACGGTAACAGAGTAAACAAGAGTGAGCCTACATTTGCCGAAAACATACTCATATTCCATGTGCTGAAAATACTGTTGTGTGTTCCCAGGTTGAATGTCAATTGTTGGTATCCAGAAATGCAAAGTCCTTTAAGAACAGTATGACTCTGTAATAAACCAAAGAAATCATCTTGGGATAGATGTTAGAGCTTAAAGTTTCTCACTTTTCATACCTTGTTACAACAGTCCCAAACCACTTTAATCAGACATAGCTAACGTGTCTTGTGGGTAAAATTGGACATCTGGTTTAAAAGTAGATGCACCACTGTAGTTTTGCACTAACAACTGGGTTTTTGAAAGGGCAGCTTCTTTATTTATGTATCTTTAGCAAGAAGAGCGCCTCTAAGTAGGTTGAACCACATGAAATTGTTGATATTCAACCATTCCTGACAGAAAATTTCCTATGGTTCAAACTAAGAGTAGGTCTGATAGAAATGCTGGCTGAGTGACGTGATACATAATGAATAAATGTCTTACAGATATTAAGAGTACATGGACTAAGATCATGAAACCCTGATTTCAGGTATACTCTTTGGCACAGTATTGCAGAAGCACTTTGTTTTACCGTACTTGTCTTTTTGTGTGCACAATGCTGCACTCTCAGTGGTCAGTGATACTCTTGGATATCTTACTTTTCTTTCTTTCACCTTTCAGTAACATTCATCCAGAATCCTTCAATCTGCAGTGGTTCTTCAATGACTCTTGTATGTCTCCCACTGATTTCAATAATCCCACCATCAATGACACCATGGCCAGTGACTGGAGAAAATCTAAATTACACTTCAGTTCTGAAGAAAACAAATACAGGACCATCCATTTCTCAGTGTTTTTAGGTTTACTGCTTGTGGGAATTCTTGAGCTCCTGTTCGGGCTCAGTCAGATAGTCATTGGTTTTCTTGGCTGTCTGTGTGGAGTCTCTAAGCGAAGAAGTCGAATTGTGTAGCATAATGGTAATAAAATAGAAATATTAGTTGAATCATTTGAGAATTACATTTAAAGACACTTTTTTAGAAGCTAAAAGCTCAATAAGGGAACATAATCTCAAAAGCTGTATGAGTCATTTTAGTATAAAAGGTTGTTTTTAAAGTTACTTTTGAGGTGATTAAAAAAAAGCAACCTTTCATATATAAGGTGTGTTGGTAAAGGTGTAACACTTTCACATGGAAAGAAAAATCGTCAGTGTGGTTGACTTTGGGGAGAGGTGGAGAGAAGCTTTCAATTTGTTTTGTATCTTTCTACACTTCCTGTACTATTTGAATGTTCTAGCTCTGTATTTGTGTGTGTGCAGCAAGGGAGGGGGAAAAGGAAGAGAGAGACAGGGAAGGTGGGAGGACAAAAAGGAACAAAAGTTATTCTGGAACTGAAAGTCTGGGACTTTTTATTGTATTTGTTTATACTTAAAAAAAAAAAAAAAGAATATATAACCTGAATGTAATCATGTTTTTGGACCGAATTTCCAGTTTACAGGTTATCTGAGGGGAAGAGGACATATTCAAAAAATCCAAATGATGGGGACAGTAAGCAGACAATAACCCCATTTTCAACAACATGTGTAGGAAAAATAAAAGGTGGGATGGATAAGAGGGAAAAAGGGGCATTACGATTAGCAGACGTAATGTTGGGGGGGCCCGGGGAGGGCAGTACAACTCAGAGAAGACAAGTAGTGATTCTATAGCATCTCACTACGCTGATGGACAGTGACTGTAATGGGGTTGGTGGGCAGCACCTGATGAAGGGGTAGTTTAATAACCATAATATTGCACATGTAATTGTAGATTAATGATACCAAAATAAATTATTAAAAAAAAGATTATGGAAAAAAAAAGGTGGGATGGGTTGAGGGAACTATTCTAGATGGAGAACAAAGAAACAGGATTCAACTAAGTCATGTGGCCCATGTTTCCCTGGTAGTTGGGGAAACCAGCACCAGGATTGGTTTAGGCAATATTTAGGAATTATTCTTAATATTTTTAGGCCTGATAATGGTTTTGTGATTATACAGGAAAATGCCCTTATTTTTGAATTTTACATGTTTGAGGGAAAACATCATGTTTTTAAAATACTTCAGCCAAGAAAATGAAGCAATGGAAAAATGTTATTTTTAGTTGACAGGGCCAAGTCATTATCGTACTCTTCTATTTTTCTATGTTTGAATTTTCACAATTACTGAAAAAAATAAATACCTAGAAAAGAATCAGTCTTTCAAAAGCTGATTTCTGTATGTGCCTATCTTCAAAAGACAGGATAACAAAGCAGTGTACTTATCATATTGAAGTGTTATAAAACAGAACAACAAATCTACATTTTCCGGATGTATTCATTCCTGCTTATTTCAATTACTTATTCTCACTGGGCTTAATGTTCTAGAAATAATTCACAATACCTATATTATAACTGCCCCCCTCCAAATTAGTAACATTGAGAACACAGTAATTTTTCTCTGAACCCATTTCCTATGTAACGACCTTCTCTTTATGCTCCTATAAATAAATACCTAATTATCCTTAAGGTCTAGCTGAAATACCTACTTGAGAAAGCCTTCCCAGATTCCAACTGAAATTGATACCCAACCACTATTATCATACCTGTTGTGTATGCCCATCTCTGTAAGAGAACAGGGACCGTGTCCTCCTCATACACTCGTCAGCTCTTTTCTGCCTCAGGTGCTTAGTAGGCCTCTCCTCTGCCCTGTGACCCCCACTTATCTCTAGCGAAGTCCTCTTCACCTGTCAGTATGAGAAATATTTTCTGAGGCCTTCCCTAATGAAGAGCAGATTTCCCTTTACTCTCTCTCTTAGCATTCGTTCGCTTACAGTACTCATCTCAATGGCAATAGCATTTTTTGTGCTTCTTCCTTAAATTTCACTCTCCCCCATAAGATCATAAGCTCCATGGGTTCAGGGATGTGTTTTAGTCACTCCTGGCATACTCAGTACCAAGTTCAGTGTCTGATACAAAGAAAGTACTTAAGAAACTATACATATTTTGTTGAATGAATTGACGAATCCTATCTTTAGTACTTAGCTTTTCGTACCAAAGTAATATACTTACTAAATAAATGTCACTGTTAATAGCCATGAAATTAAAACACAAAATGAACATGACAGCTTCCTGTACTTGACTGACAACGTAAGGGTCAGTGATGGTGCACACAATCTTCTCATCACCCCGGAAATGGGAGAAAGATGACCCCAGTTTTCTACAGGGTCACATAGAGATAAGCCTCCCATTTCGGAGAGCAAAAGAAAGGACAGTTGGCAATAGCACAATCAGTTGAAATAGCTGGTAAGTTATTTTCTTCACTATTTCAGTCTTGTGGAAACTGCTGCCTGAATTAAATGCCTAAAGCCTAAGGGCCCATTCGTGATTAGGAATCTTTTGGGACGTGGTGATCTCAGCTCTGGTACCTAAACTCACAAATGTTTATCTGCACACACATACACAAAGGCACCTAGTCATTACAAAGCTCATTGTTTTTTATGTCACTTCTATCCCCATGTTGAATCTCACAGTGGAATCTTTATACTTATTTTCTTTACCCTCTGTACTCACTCTCTCTTCACCCTATCCTCAGTATACGTCAAGTTCCTTCTCCTCAATAAACTTGTTTTTATGTCCTAATTCTTTAATAAGCCTACCCCCCTCCTTCTCCACTAATCTGTCAATCCCTTAAGGGCAGGGCTTGCAGCCCACCTGCTATAACCACTTGCTTACTGAGGTCAGTGCTGTGCACACATGAGTCTACTTACTAACATGATAATACATTGTAAGTAAAACAACAGCCATGGTAAATTAAACCTTTCCAAACTCGAGGCTCAGAAAAACAGTTCAGCTTCAATGTCAAATATAATTAAGGTGGAAAACAGACATTCAAGCAGGAAAGGAAAGGAAAGCTCTCTTGCAAATATACTTTTATAAAATTGTCCCTCAGTGTAAATAACCTACAAATTATTCAAAAAATTCCTATTGGGAATGGAGAAAAAAACTTTAAGAGCTCTGAAAGTAGTGTAACAACCTACTTGCCGTACTTATTGTATGACACTGGTGTGTTCGGTCGATCATTACATTACTGGCCTAACTATCCTTTTCTCCCACTGTTCTCTATACTTAGAATCTTTTCTTCATTCTCTGCTTGTTGAAATCCTATATATGTATTTTAAGGTGCAGCTCAAATATCTGTGTAAGAAGTATTTCCAGGCCACCCTGACTAGGAGTGAGTTTGTTCCTCTCGACTCCAAAACCACTTTACAGTGATGAACAACTTCTAGGTGAGGAAGGCTGGTGCGACAGCTTGGCTTTGGAGTCAGAGAGATTCAAGCTCTTCTAGTTTTTAGATCTGTGACAAGGTGAGGACAGATTTTTTTGTCGTCCCCTTTTGGATGGTAAGCTGATGTGTCATTTACCCTTTCACTGGAGTAGTCATCATAACTAGTACCTGCCCAAGACATGGAATTATACCTCCTGATCCCTGCACAGTCATTAAGGGAGAAAGGTCTAGGCCTCCAGTGTTTGGCAAAAATCAACAGGGAGAAAAAAGCTTTTGTGTTTGCTTATCTCTTGGAATTCCTGTTTTTATTTCATATTTGGCCTTTCTGGAATTCTTTTCATGTCTTCCCAGCAAAAGAGGCACTGATTTTATCCATTTTTATAATTCTGTGGTTTTAGTTGGCTCACTCACAGAAATGACCTTATGATATATAAAGCCAGAATTAATTTAATTATATCATTAGGATATTATAAAAGTCAGAAGACTTCTACAGGTTAAAAATTCTCATCAAACTCATGATAAACCCCAGGAAGGAAAGAGAAGAATACTTCCTCCATGTATTTTTTTTGGAAGGATAGGGAAAAGCAAGAATAGAAATATTCAATCTACCAATGTTTAAGGAATTTCCCTCAACTGCCTTTCCCAAAACTTACTGCCTTGGTAGAAAGATATTGAGGATGTGCGAAGAATACTGCACATCTAATAAAAATTCTGTTCCTGAACCAAAAAAAGAAAAGGGAAAAAAAGGTTGAGAACTAAAGGCTCCCAAGATTTGGTTTCATTGGCACCATTTAATTCTCATGAGATTTATTTTCACTAAACACCATGGAAAAAGCACAAAGAATTTTCACCTGAACCATTTTATAGCTACTACAAATCAGAAAACTACCTGTACTGCGAGTAGTGCCTACCACCACCAGGATGAAGATCCGAAAGGAAGCACAGGTGGCTCTGCTACCTGCCACTCATTAACTGCATCGCTTGCCCCTGAGACAGGAAGACTCAGGTCCGTCTGAGTTGGTATGATACAGACAAAATGATGGAATAAAACCTTTCAATAGACAAATACTGCTTTGGTTGATGGTTTATTAACTACACTGCATTTGTACCTTACTCTGTAGTTTTTTGAATCATTCACACATGGACTTAGTAAAAACGTACTTTATAGAAAACTATCTGCAAAACTAAAATAAAAAAACACATTTTACACACATATTAGACAAACTGCTCAAAATGTTAGGAATTATTTCATGAAGGTGGAGTATGAAACATGAGGTGGCTTGATTTTATTAAATCTGATACCAGATCATGACTTCAGAAGTGTTAATGTTGAAATACGGATGCAAAAATGTCTAATAACAAAACTGTTTAATCTAATAGTGTTTGAGAAACAGGACACAATAACGTATTATTTTGCTTTTACAGATAATTTTCTAAATCCATTCTCTAGCACACACTCTCATTCAGAGAACTAGTTGTGCAGACTGACAAGGCAAAAAATTAAATTCTTTAAAAAAACAAACTAGAGTCTATTTACAAAACATGCAAAAGGAGAATTTTAAGTAGGTGTTACTGCAGAACTGATTAAAAGTGAATACAGCTGAATGACAGAATATACCTTTTCTTCTCCAAATACCGGTCCTGCCCCCCACCTTTCTGGAAGAAATACATTTTCAGGCCATGGACTATAAAACAATACACAATGCAAAGACAGAAACAAAGAAGTTTTCAAATTCTTTGTATTTTCAGTTGTTGAGACAATATTTTGAGAGCTGAGGTTACCTCTAGCGGCGAAACCAGAGCCAGCTATTAAGCAGCCAGAATGCTACAGTAATTGAGTACATGACCATTTCTCTTTTAGCACGTTCTTTGTTCTCCTCTTCTAGAAGTTGTAGACGTCTATTTAGTTTGATTATCTAAGTGAAAAACAACAACAGTAAAACAGAACAGAAGCTTTAATGCACGGAGCAATCATATTCTTATACAGTAGTATAATTTATCAAGAAAATTATTGCAAACATGTCAAATTTCATTGGGAGCAAAATAAAACTATTTGGAAAAAAAATGTTACCCATGACAGCTTAAATTCAGTTAGGTACTCTTCTCCCTTTCCCTTCTCCAAATACCTGAGTTAGAAAGAGTATACTTTCCTTCCTTGATTAGACAGAAGAGGAAACTGTTGCATATTGCTGTTCTGGTAGAAAACATGAAGACTGTACTGAGACAGGCTTAGCACAGCAGAAAGACGAGGGACTCCTGCCCCTTTCATGAGCTTCTGTCATTTCAGCCTCACTTGTTCCTCTTTAACCTGTTTTAACTGCCTTCTCATCCACCCCTCTAAGTTCCTGAGAGCCTCCTACAGAATAACCTCCTGTACTGGGCCCTGTGATCTGCCACCAGACTCTTCAGGACTAAAGGGCTAATAATGCCCAGCTGCTAGGCTGGCTGACAGCACCTCCTTGGCTGTTGATCCTTACTGTGAACAGCCCGGGGCTGAACGACTGCCTTGCTCAAGCTCGTGCTCCTTTACTGGGGCAGCCTGCAACCAACTGGTTAGTGATGGGGTTCAAGGCCCAGGCCTCTTGTTCCGACTCTGAAGGGTCACCGCAGACTGAGAGCTCCTTGTGGGGTGGGCAACATACAGCCTTTGTTTTGACTACACTGAAGCCCAACGTTTCCTCTTGCCCAATCCTACTTCCTTTCCTTCCCCTGTGGGTGTTAATCTCAGAGGCACCCCTCCATAGACTTTCTACATGCAAATCTTCACCTTAGAATCTGCCTTCCAGGGAATTCAACTTGTAACATCTATGTAAAAATCCTATGAACCCTTTGAAGCACCCATACAAGCAATTTATGGTCTGTTATCCTGGTTTGCTAAAATGTCAAAGTTCTTTGTTATTGGCCAGAATTACATCAATCCATCTTGGCAATACTATTTTACGGTGGTCAAAACTTGTAAACAGTGGTTTAATATATCTTTAACCAAAATAGGAAAACCAATTATGGCTTAAATACTTTGGTAATATCTCACTTCATGGGTTTCACAGGAGAGAAAAATAATAAAATGTTAGGGACTATCATTTTAAAATATTATATGAATATAATTTAAGATGATCTCATTTGGTACATTAGATACCTGTCGTCTTAACGAAGCTGCATCTACAACAGTCATGTCATCTGAGGTTCCTTCAGTTGTTGCATCTATATTTGAAATGCCATGCCTAGCAGATAAAAAATAAAAATACAACTTAATATTAGAACAGAGCTACAAGTACCTGGCAAAAGTCATGCCATGTATTGTGTAATGCTCAAAGAACTGTTCAGAAGATTGGTTTTTAACAGTATGAATTACGAAAATAAGTTTCCAATGGAATTGGTACTCAAAAGGAAAGAAGAGGAAAAAGCTTAAGAGAACTACCTACAATATTGGAAAAGTGTCCTGAAACTTCGAGAATGAGAAGCAGCCCTATATAAAGACATTAAATAAGGTGACACTTTTCAACTCAGAGGGACTGGCCCTGTTCAAAAGGATCATTGGCTGAAAAGCTAAGAGTGTTGCCACTCTAGGATATAACAATATACAATTCTTCACAAACTTATGTCCATATGTGGTTGCATAGGAGTCTCTGCCCAGACTCACTGGCAGGGAGCACAAAGTAAAATAACTCGAGCTAAAAAAATCAGACAAGTAGTTCTTATTTCTCCTCCTCCTCTCACTGACCCTTCTCTTGCATTTCTATTCTTCTTGTTTCCAATTACTTACTCTCTACTTTATTTTCTGCAGAAGCAATTTTATAAGATCTCCTGAATATATCTTGTCACTACATTCAGATCCAGAATTGGCTCAATAATAAATCATTAAGAGGCTGTGTATAAAAGAATACTGGAAAGCCACTAAGACAAACTCCAGAGAAAACACATTAAAAAGTACTTCTTGTTCAGATGTAGTTATTTCTATTTCTAAAAAGGCATTGATTTTTAAATGAATGACAATAAACTTTTGAGAAACAAGTACACATAAATGCTATTCTTTCTCTCTGCCTGGATTTCTGCTTAAGTCTGTTGTAATTAATAGCTTAATTGAGATACAATTTACATACCATACCATTCACCTCACCTGTTTATATCCTTACTATTTTAATCCTGTATGGATATTTCAATAAAATGGCATAGTAACTTTTCCAAATGAGAATATAAATAAAATGAATTAAAACGCTACTACCTTATAAAACACAGAGAGTTGGCATATGGATCATATCTAACATTTCAAGCAAGTTCCCATTATAAAAAGCACATTATGACACAAAAGGGTATGAGAAGAATTATATTTTTCACCCTGACATGCTAAAGACAAGTCTATTCAGAAAATTGAAACAAACCTGTTTAAAATGCTGAAAATAACCCAAAATACTTTAATAAAATACATGAAACAGAATTTTTTATTTTATAACCATTCAGTGTGCTTCTGGCCAGTGTCATCCATTCTGAACCTGGATGGTAAACTATACAGGTTGCAGTTTCAATGACAGATAGTCAATACTCTAGATAATCTAGAACAATCTCTGTGTTCATTTTATGACTAAATTAACTTGCTTTCTCATTAACTTCTCTTTCTTCATGGGAATATAGTAAATATACGAGACTACTGAGAGTAACTTTCCCAGCTTGAGAAGTAAGCATCTAAGTTAGCAGATGCTGGAACTATTTGGTTTATAAACATCTGAGTTAATTATTCTTTAGGACATTAAGACAGAATTATTAAATGGTTAGTGGAAAAAATGAGGGCTGAATATTCCTCTTCTCTGCACTTCATCTTCAAAATAAAACTTAGTTCTATTTCCCTAAGATTACATGAGATGAATAATTGGAGAACCCTCCCTTCCAATCCACCCCCACAAAATGAGCAATTGCTTCAAACGTAAAAGGACCTGGGCTGATGTGAAGAATGAGGTGTAAGTGAAAGGAACTACTCACAACCTAAATCCTGAATCAACTAGGGCTTTGGGTATCTGCAAAGGAAATCTTCATCTGCAAAGTACTAAGGATGTGGCAAAAGACTTTACCTACGTAATTCAATTCATGACAACAAAAATCATCCCAAAGTGTTTTAAACTAAAACCTGTATTTGTGAGAACAACTCTGTAAGAAATGCTAATTCAGATCACTAACTGAAAACTACTTTCACAGAAAGATAAAATGATCACAAATTTATGATTGGACTCATGAGAAATACACAAGGGAAAACTTACAATGGATTGTATTAACATTGTACAAAGCAATAAGGCAGCAGAGTGGTAAGGCACCACTAGGGCATACTTTTCAATTCCTCCAACCTGAATCCAGTGTTGAGAAATTTATGTTTCCCTCTTCTCTTGTCTAAAAATGAATGTGCCAGCTTCCTCTCAGCATAGAAGTAACGGTGACAGTTTCAGACCTACTACTACAGATAATACATTTCTGCTTAAATTAAACAAAATTTGCTCTGAAAAAATTACCGTAATGGTATCTGTGAATACCAACCAAGTTTTTTCCCCAGAAGATGGGAAATGGGGGATCTGGCACCTGAGAACCTTAAGTATTTGTATGTGCCATTCTATCTGTCCTTGTTCATGACAGGAAGAAATAATTACTCAGGTTAAGTGTGTCCGAAAGTGTTAAAGGGGCAACAATTAAAAAAAAAAGCTCGAATACAGATGAAAAAAGCTCTTAAAAGTAAATTACCATTCTAAACATTTACTTCCTAGGTCATTAATGCCGATTTCCTACAATTCAAGATGATGCATCAATGAGAGGTTTTTCTATACACTCAAAGTGATATTATAGACAACAACTATAAAGGAAATGCTTGTTAGAACCTCAGGCAACAATTAAAATGATGCACACAGATCAAGATTTAAGATGATTTTTTCTGTGTTTTAACATCATCTTCTATAAGGTACTCAAATGGTATTTAAATGAAATCTCAGATGTTCATATGATACTGTATCATAATTATTAAGCATTTTTCTTCATAGTCTGGTGACCAGATGTCTTGAATGACTGGCCTTGTTCTCAGAGAGAAGCAGGATCTACTCATAGAGGAAAGCTGTAGAAGTGCAAGCTCTAATATAAAGGCATGGCCACTACATGCACTATGCCCTGCGAAATACAAACGTGATTAACTTTTTACCCTGGTAATCACAAAGTCTCAAAATTTACCTGACGTCATGATGAGGATTAGTGGAGGCAGCAGACCCACCACGCAACACAGGTCTAAGGCAGGTTTTTGCAGAAGGCACAAGACAGAATCAGGAGACAGAGAAGTAATAAAATAAAGGCAAAAACAAGACAAATAAATGTCAAATCAGATTATATTGTATGTTTCAATACAATATAATATCTTCCAAATACTTTTAAATTTAAAAATCTTTGTCTCACATGTCCTCCATTTTGTGATTTTCATAAATTTATATTTTACAATAGGTTAAAAAACAAAAGGAATCTATATGTGACAAAATAGCACCAATCTAAAAATTTTTTTGGTGCTTATATTTTAATTTATGAAATTCAAGATAGATGACAATTCTGTTCAAAAGGTATAATTTCTCTCTTCTAGTTGGAAAAAAAAATCACTAGCAACTTTAGAAGCATGTCAAGAACCAGTTAGTAGCACCTTCATGATCATGGTTACTCATCTGATATCAATACTTGTAACTCAAGAACTAAAAATTTCAAGTAAGTCCCATTTCCACAATTCCTTCCCTCCCACCTCTTACATTTTGATTAGTGTCTGGTATCTTAATATAGCTGTGTCTCGTGCATACCTCAGCTTTAAAGAGCAAAACTGCAAGCCTCAATTCTGGAGCTAAGATCAAAGGCCATGCTTGAGGGGCACCCTACAGCATGTTACAGGAGGTGCACTATAGGAGCTTGATACTGAGAGACAACCAGGCACGACACACAGCGCTGCTGAAATGAAAACTAAGGTGCACTGGAAAACTTTGTGGGGATTTTCATGTAGTCTCAGTATACATTTTGGTTCCAGAGGACAATCATTTCTCTACCTACGTCAGCAGTCACCTTTCTAACAAATTTCACCTTTTAAAATCAGAAAACAAAAGCTCTACATGGTCACTGGTCAATTCCCCAAAAAAGTAACCAGCAATAATTACTAACCAGAGACAGGAGGTTCAGATACAGGGTCCATATAAGGATTTTAAGAACTATAACATTCTATTTTGAATGTCTCATTTTCAGTTGTAGAATTTTGGCAGCATTACAAACCACTACTTTCTGTCAAGTCAATTCACACAAGAAAATTTTAATGTTTAGCTTGTACATTTTTTACAGGCCCTACTGGAGCTTAAAGGAATTTCCAGAGCATAGAGGATAAGCGATTCAGAGACTGGGGAGATATGTTAGACTTCTATTTTGTTGGCTCTTTTAAAGAATAGTGAGAAATCATATATGCTTGAGACAGACAGTGAGAAATTATATATGCTTGAGACAGGTTTTAAACTCATCCCACCCTACTAATGTATTTATTCTGTGGCATTAGGAAAATTGTTACCTAACTACAATCCTATGTTACATTAATATGACATGATTAACTAAATGAAGCCACTGCTGGTGCTACCTAAAGTTTTCATCAGAAAATTCATACTAATGTGTTCAAATGGATCTGCCTATTCAACACATTCCACCACAGAGATTTCCCTTTTATAATGCAGAGCCAGAAAGTAATACAGTTACCTTTCACAACGTATTTCATTTTGTCTTCTCACACTGGCAATTGACACATATAATATAAAAGTAAATTAGACAGGCATTTGGCAATCAGAAACTTCATTCAAGTACCACTTTCTAACCATCAGTATGATTAGTACATTTAAAAACTTTTTTAAAGTTTGATATTATGTTCAACAATGTGTCTTGTAATTAAAGTGGCAAAAGGCAATGAGATCCAAGGCCCTACAAAGGTCTAGTGTTAATTTGTATATTGACATTTCTCAGTAAATAAATTGTTTGGCTTAATAAAATTTGTGTTTCTTTGCTCAAAAACACTGCAGAAGTTGCCATAGTAAATAAATAATTTGATTGGGGGAACCAGGAATTACATGTTTTTTAAGATGATAAATTACTTTGCATTTCTAGTCTTCCAAGTAATGTATTTATATGGATACTTGCAAAAAATATAAATTATTTATTTACACACTGGTTTTTTATTCTAGTCACTTAAAGCTGGTACTCTGCTAAAGAAAAACTGTATAAAAATAATCAAACGCCTAAAAATAAAACTTAAGCATGAGTAATCTGTTGCTATCTAAATAATGTTCTTACATAGGAAATAAGTTTTTTTTTTAAATGCTAGTATTTTGCATTGGAGAATGAGATATGGAGTGCAAGCAGTTATAAGGAGGAATGGGCACTTCCTAACCAGCTATGAACTAAACTGTAACAGCAATTTAAATCCAAAGAACACAGCTGTCCCAGGTGCTGGTAAATTTCTGACATATCAGTTTTCCAAATGCACAACATTGACTTGTATAAATAAATTTTTCTAGTATGTACCTTGGATTTAACTTGTCTCCATGTTGAGCTTGCTTTTAGGTCAAATAAGTTCTCATAAGATGAGAAAACAAAAATATAATAAACCTTTCAACAGTGTCCCTTAAAGTGTAAGCTAAAAATAGTTCTTATGTGAAGAACTTAATGTCAAGCAACTGTGAATCTGCATTATTTTATGATAATGAAAGGCAGATGGGTTTTTCTTTCTTTCTGCCAGAGAGTTTTAGCTTAATTTAATAAGCTATACCCAGTGTGATAGCATAAGACCAAAGATAAAATAATGCATTAGCATAACAGCCAAGAGTAATAAAATGGACAGGAAAAAATGATGTACAGAGAAAGGAACAAAAAAGCACTTAAAACTTTATAAGCAGTATTATTTTAACAACATGCAAGTAGAACATTATCCAAATTTCACATTCCTGTGTTTATTATCTGAAAGGTCATGTCAGACAGCTCTCACAGTAGAAATAAGAACTGCTTTGGCACTTAGAAATCTGATTAAATCTCGTTCAACATTTAGATGGCAAGAGATTCCAATATAATGAGAAAAAAAAAACCCTTTCAATAATAAAAGCATCCAGTTAAGACAGATGAGACTCTAACCCTCCAGGTTCCAGGGTAATGACTGATGGTGAGAGTATCCAGGAGCGAAAATGTATTACTTCAACTACTTTATTAATTTTTAAAATCTCATTTAAGTGAGTAAGAAAAGGTCATTCCTTTCCAGAGAAGGGATTTTAAAGTTATCAATTCATTACAATTAAAAAATAAAACAAAACTTCACTTAGGACTCAAAAGTTTTTTTATAGAAGAATACAAAGTAAATTTTACATTACTAAGATTTCTCATTTTGTACTCTTGAACTTGAAGCAAATTTTGTTCCATTATTGAGAAAAAAAGAATTTGACAATTTTTACAAGTTCCAAATCACAGCTTTGAACTGTGTACGTGTTGGAGCAGGTACTGGGCTTTGTTGTCCAGATATTACTGAATGTACACAGGACTTACTTTCTCATTCAGATATTTTCACTATACTAGCATTTGATATGATATAATTTGACCTAACAATCTGGTCTCTGCTAAGGACCTATTGCAATTAAAAAGTTAAAGAAGATAGCTGGTGAAGAATAAATTTATTTTAAGGAGGGAGGAGAAAACAGGCCTTTCGAAATACTAGTTCTTAAGTGCTGGGTACTTTATATTAAGTATCTTTGGAAGGATCTCCCACAATAAAATAAAGAATTTGAGGCCATTATCCCTGTACCCTAAATAAAGATGGTGGGAAGGGAGGAAGATTCCTTACAAGAATCCAGAAAACTAGGTATTATTATTATTACCCCTCTCTTTAATAGATGAGGAAAATGAGACCAAGAAGCCAAGTAATTTGTCCAAGGCCATCATGGAGCTAGTTAATCAGTGGAGTGACCCCCTGAATCCATGTGTTTTCTTCTGAACCATGCTGCTTCTTACAGGTTCCAAATATTCTAAGACATTCCTTGAAGCTTCAAGAGCATAAAAGGGACTCTAAACCCTTGGGGAGGGGGAGATACACACACATATACAAAGACTTATATACATATATGTACATATAATACATATAATTTCTCCCCTTCCAAGAGTTTTCTTTTTTAAGCTCTTTCTGATGCAGCTTTAAGTCCTTGGGCCCAAGTGTGTGCCACCAAACTAACCCTGGGAAGGCTCAGAGACACAAGTCGAGCACTAAGGACAAGTGCTCTTGAAGAACAATGAAACACATGGGATTTGTGTGAGTCTCTAAAGCACTCAACAAGAAAAAGTTTGTGCAGGGCGAGCCACAAGACATACCAGCTCCTAAGGTAAGAAGCAAGGTTTACTGGAAGGACCAGCTTAATTTACTGGGAATTCTTCAAAGTGCAAAAATTAGCAGTCTAATCATATCATGGAAATTCAAACACTGACTCACAGTCACTAGGATAAAATGCTGGAATAGAAATGAAACTGATTGTACTTTTCCCACACTTTGCCAAAATAAAGCTCCCCCATTTCATCTTTTTAAAACATTATGTGGTAATGAAGCAAGGACAGAGTATCTGAAATAATGGCAAAATAATTTATTTGTATGAATAAGTTTCCATATACTACTACTGATTTTACTTGGAGATGTTAAAAAGTGAGGTAAGTTACCAAAACTGAAAAACTTCCGTAGTATCAAAAAGACAATAGCACCAGGGATATTCATCAGAGGCCTATAAATCCCTAGCTAAGAGAAAAGAAAAATACCCTGGTTGCTGTACCAACATCTCAGCTTTGCTTCACTAATCCAACCACATTAGTATCATAAATGACTTAATCAAAAGACTTACTAAAGAAAATTAGTATGCTTCAGTCCAACATCCAACAGTATCCCTCAGCATATCCCACAATGGAATCAAGTACTTAGAACAGGTCAACGAAGCCTTTGAAAAAAACTCTATACTTCTTGTGCAGTTATTAACTGAATACTCTCCCTGACTGAAGAGAAGCTAACAGAATCTTGTGAAATGTGAATTTTGGACAATAATTTAAAATTAAAAAAAAGCAAAGCAAGGCTGCTTTAAACCACTGCATCTTAGAGAAAGACAAAGGAGCAAACATAAAAGGAAGACACCACAGTCCACTAACAAGGAGCCAAAACATATGCAATACAGTGGGCAAGAGTCACTGACAGCCAATCACCTGCGGTTTTCATCCAGCACATCCAAGATCTGCTGGTAAGCCCTACGAGTAGAAGACTGGATAAGCGACAAAATGCCACGAGCAGAGGAAAGATTAGCTCCATCTTCAGGAAACATTTGGGGAGGACACACCCGAACCTGTTGTGGCGATGGTGTCACACTGTTTATATAAGCACAGCAAATGAAGAGAAAAACACTCAAGTCAGATTTTTATAAACCTTTAGCTGAGCAGTTTCCCCAAACATTTACATTTTAAGAATTACCTTAGCTTTGGTAACCTTTTTCCCACCCTTCACTTTCCTCTAAGAAAACAAACCAAAGAAGTTAATAAACATTAAACTGTTTTTAAAACCCAGCTACAATGCAAAACCTGTAATGGTGTAGCCTTAAACAGCAGATCAAACTGAGTACGAAAGAACAACTTGGGAGGGGAAAAACGCTATAGCAATGAACATGTTCAACTCCTAGCTTTGGAGAAGCAGCATTCTTTATTCAGTGTATTCATTCCAATTCAGTAAACTAAACCTTGAACAAACAACACCACTGCGACTTACAGTCAGAAGAGTAAGGCAGTTAATTCTAGCACATAGATGTCAAAGTTGACACACACAAATCAAGAGTGAGTCCATGAAAGTGCCATTTCAAATACTTCACAAAGGCAATGAAGCAAGCTGAGTTTATGATGAGTAAATTTACAGGTGAATTAAAGTTTCAGAAAGCTATAATAAAAGCGTTTTAATTGCTTAATTCCATTAAAGGATGTTTTCTAGCTAAATGACTAAACATAAAATTAGTCCAAAAAATTTTGTGAATACAGTTAAAGAAGGCAAG
>JAVSCE010000764.1:0-69972 GCA_032199065.1 Smutsia gigantea | reverse complement strand
TCCATTTTTATATAGCCTAACACTTAGCTGATAACCAAACCAATCAGCCAAGAATTACTGTTTCTCAAGAACTTACAGAAATGACTGGGAACAAAGGACTTTGTCTTCATCCCAACAATGACCAGTTATCAGAACTGCATTAAACTGAAGAAAGCAATCCCCAAGTTAGACCTGGAGGTAGTAATGCTCTTAAGACCAATCCAGGAAAGGCAGGCTGCCCTTACAAACAGGTTTGACCTTTTCTTTCACTCTTCCTCCTATCCCACCCTCTGTGAGTGATTTTAAAATAAGAAAAGGTCAAAGCCAGTTTGGCCTATATTTATAGAGAATTTTAAAGGAATATTTTCCCTCCTATTTTTTCTAATTCCAATTCTAACTATTCTTAAAACTTCAGCAT
Source organism: Smutsia gigantea (assembly GCA_032199065.1). Lineage (NCBI taxonomy): Eukaryota > Metazoa > Chordata > Mammalia > Pholidota > Manidae > Smutsia > Smutsia gigantea. Next base: position 69,575 of record JAVSCE010000764.1, on the reverse strand, counting down.
GGTGAAATTGTTAAGCTATTTTCATTCACTGACATTATTCCACTATAACAAGTCCTTTCTTGAAGAGGTTTTGATGGTGAGATTTCTAAGGTGTATGTTGAGAAGCTATTGCAAAAGAGAAATCATGTCTCCATCTCCAGTCTTGCTATGTGCTATTTAAGGACTCTTCTTCAAAGAGATCTATTTAGGCAGTATACATTTGTCAGAATGTAAAAGGTAAAGAGCTGAAAATAGACAAAATTGGTAAATGTTTCAAAACCAGTTGTGGTTTGGGAATTAGTTTTTTGTTATCTCTCCTCCTGCCCAGCAGTGGTCACAGCTATTTTTCATGAGGAATAGGCTAGGAGAAAAGGAAGTGTCTATTACAAGGACAGTTCCTGTAACTTATGGAGCAAGCTCAGTAGAAAACCCTGCTTATTATAGTGGCCAGAGTGGCAGAAAATAATATGGAGTAGGAATTAAACCCCACAATATTATTCAGAGCTTAAATCATGCCCATAACCAGAAAACGGCCAAAAGCAAAGTTTTAAAAGTTGTCTAGGAAAGCATTTGTTTTTTCAAGTCTCTGGGGCCAACTGAAAAAACCTAGGAAAGGACCTTATACACAGTAGACACTCAAACATACTTGGTAGAGTGAATGAATGAAAAAAGTGAATGAACAGTAACCTTTCTCTTATATTCTAGTCTCTAAGCCAATTAAAAAGTGTGCTTTAGTCATGAATTGTTTTCTGTCAAGGAATTAACACTGCATCTTGAAATAAACAAACTTCTGTTTAATAGTTTCATTCCACTTCTCATTTTTACTGCATCTTCAAGACAGACTAAACACCTTTAGTACCAGACCTGTTTCATTTAGCACCACCTTCTTGAGTGTTTGTTTATATGAATGAATGAATGAATAAAAAAAGCTTATTTCCACTCTACAAAGCATGCCAAAGAGGTGATCTATTTCATCATTCCTTCTCAGTGCCTTACTATCACAGCTGCTCTAATGAAGTTTTTTCAACTAATTAAAGAACTGTAGTCTCTTATTAAATTTGTTCTTGTGCTTCCACCATAAGCTAGCGAGATTAAAGTGCGTTCTGGTCTAGGTCTTTTAAATCTCTTTATCTAAGCACTTAGGAACAGGACTTTATCCAGAATTAATAAATTTTACAAAATATGGAAAATCTAGAAATAATCATCTATATAGCTCAAGTGGCTTCCTGACTCTAAGCCAGTCCAATGAGCAAATACTTTTAAAACAAATTGTTTCATCTTAATTCATACCTTAAACCATTTCACTATAATTCACGTTTTATTAAAGGACAAACATTGAGCCCTTTTATCTGGCTTCTGGCTTCAAGCCACGTAAATAAGCAAGTGACGTGGGACTTTCTAGAACTATGAAAAATGTCTTCCTTTTATATTTAAAGAACTATGCCCTCTTTTTCCATTTTTTTTTAAATCTCCAAGGCAAGTCAATAGAACCTTGAAACCAGACCTACTGAATTAATTCATCTAGCATACTGCCTTCTGGAGAACAGGCACAGAAATATCTACTCAAAAGTCAAAGATGTTTTTGTATCTTCAGCTATGATTTGTGATCTGATGCCCTTTAGACTAAGCTCATTTCACTTCACTTATGCTCTGGATCTAGAATGGTATTCTATATGAAAGATGCTCTGTTTAGCAAATTAACCTAAAAGTAAACCTGAGCCATTTAATTTTTACTCCTTCAGTGTATCTAAGGCAGGCAAGCATGGATCTAAATCATCTCCATCTTCAGCACTCAGCATTTTAAAGAACTGGTGCTGGTGGAGAACCACAGCATTTTATTTTTAGAAAAATTTCTCCATCTCTTTATTCAGGCCAGGGAGCAAGTAGACTTCTGGTCTGAACTTTATCTTTCCACCTAGCTCAACGTTTGGCCTACTGTCTTGCACAATTCCATTTTTCCCATTTTCATCATCAGATAAGTTTCACAGTGGTTAAGTAACTTTCAGTCTGGATCTCATACCTATACCTCATTTTCCTGCTGGGAACACCAAGTAAGGATAGTATTTTTATATCCTAGGGCATGCACAGTTCTAAGCCTCATAAAAAGTAATCAGTAGTCATTCCTTAAACTAACAGTTAATTCCTTAGTCAGCTTTGTAAGTTTACACAGATCTCTGACGTAGGTTCAGTGATATTTTATTTTTACATCCCCAGTTACTTTCTCTGAGGATAAGACAGAGTAAATAATCAATGTTCCTTTAACAGATAGTGCTTATCTATGTATGGCAGTTTGAGACTTACTGATTGTATACATTATCTTCTGCTACCCAGGACACAATAAAGATGGTTTCATCTTCACATCCCCAGTGCCTAGCAAGGAAACTGGCACAAAATGGAATCATCATCCAGTTTTGCCTTCTTCATACATTAAATCCTTTACACTTATATTCTGGTTTTCAGCAGTTAATAGTCCTTCCTCAAATTTTTCATATATGATAATGATACAATAATAATGATTATTATTTTATATGTTTTATATATATATATAACTGTAACAATCTTACAAGCTTAGTACTTGGCACCACATGAGAAAATCAAGTCACATATATTTACATGGTGCTTTGGAGTTCACAAAATGCTAACATATGTATTGCCTAATTCTCAACTATAGGCAAAATGAAATGATAAATTTATATCTCTTTAATGCCTGTAGTGAGTTCACCTACTAGTAGGCAACTGATATCCATTCACTTAACAAGTATTTAAACCTTCAGTTTATATAACTATTTATACTACCCCTTTCACAGTGGGTCAAGCACACAAGAGTTTTGTAGAGATAAGGCCTGTCATGCAAAAAATTTTAGTCACACAAAAAACATCTAATGTCTAAGTTTTATATAGCACTTTATAGTTTAGAAAGTGCAGTGTTATTCATTACATTTTGCTGTTACCTAGGAAAATATACTGGTATCAATTTGACTTCACCAGTAAAGTCTTGACTGGTTAAAATAAGCAATGTATAGTAAATAGTATAGGAGATAAACCTCCCTCTTACTTACTACTTGGGAGCATTATCTTGCATTTCACAGTACCTGAAACAATAGCTGGTATACAAAAGGCACTTAATATTTATTCATTCATTCACACACATGTAGCACAGTGGTATTTATATAGTGCTTTAGTTTTGAAGGCATTTTAATATGCACTTCAATATGCACTTCTTATCTGAAATTTTATTTCTATGAGAATGCTTCTTTTTCTTTGATATCTGTAGTGCCTAGCATGGTATCTGGCACATTATTGATCACAATAGCTTAATCCCTTGTGTTTGCAATGTATTATAGTTTAAAAGAAGTTTCCATGTGTTTGCTACCTGGATACTCTACCTTTTTACTCAAAATCACCATAGCAGCAAAAACACGATGGCCACAAATATATGAATTAGCCATTTATCAAACACTTAATTCCTAGTATCTGTGAAGTATTATACTTTTGGCACAGCACTTTATTCATGCTTCTTTTAATCTTTGTATCCACAGAGCCTTAGCACAGTAGAATGTATATGCTATGCAATCAACATTCATCAACTCTGAAACTCGTTAAGTCTTTAGGTGCTTTACAGTTTACAAAAGCACATTCACATTTTAAGTTTAGGTCAACTGGATGTGATCAAGCATAATTACTGCATCCTCAGCACCCAGCACAGGGACAGGCCCACAGGAGGAAATTAGTATTATTCAGCACACAGTCCCTGGCATTTATATTCAGGGGTGATGAACTATGGTCTATGGACCAAATCCACTTGGTTCAGGAGCTAAGAATAGCCCTCCCTTTTTAAAGGTTTCTTTCTAAAAAAGCAACAAAAACCATATGGCTCTCCAAGCCTAAAATATTTACCATCTGACCCTTTACAAAAAGGGTGTGATGACCCTATTTACATAATGCTTCAGAGCTGACAGTGCACTTTCAAATGTTAGCTGTGCATGGCTGTCAATATACTATGAATGAGAGTGCCTTGCTTTTTTCTGTGTTTTAGAGTGCTTTCAAATATATCATGATCATTCAAATTGTCTTCCCTCATGGTAAGGAGGGAAAAAAATCAAAGAAAGGATTAAACCTGATAAATATTCCCAAGTTCTCACTCCTTTAAGGGTAGAAATGGGCATTAAACCCAGGGACAAGCTTGACACAGTCCACCAAATTAGGCCACTACCATGAGCAGGGAGTTCAGGCTGGCTCCTTGGGGCCTCACTCTGTCATAGGCCCAGTCATTTCATTCCTTTTGGTAACCATCACTAGAAATCCCAAACCCCAGGAATCCTCCTCACCCAAGCTCAAAGAAGTAAGGTGTTGCTGGCTGGTGTTTCTCAGCAGGCTGGCAAACCTGTCTTTTGTCTAATTCTTCTCACTGGCCTGGAACATCTCTTCACATTTTCTCTAGATAGCCTGGCACTTTTTTTCCACAACAGCCTGATGCGTTCCTCTTCTCATCAGCCTAGAGTTTCTGAGGAAAATGGAGGGTTGAAATACAACGTTACCTATCATGTTTCTGTCAAGTGGTGAAAAGAAGTCTAAGTCTAAAAGGCACCAAAGACTTGATAAAAGGTTCAAAATTATAATGAAAACTGGCTTAAGACTGGCCTAAGCATAATATTGCCAACTAAAGATATGTTTCTTTAAGGTAATAGCGACATCAAAAAGGACACTTCAAAAGTGGGCTTAAATGGAGATATAAAAACTGGAAAGGGAAAACTGAAAATGTCAAGGAGCAGGGAAGGTAGCAACAGAAAAGAGGTGGGGCTTAGGGTTCTCATCTTTGGGTTTCCTCCGGTCCTGGGACTTCTATCCTTAGATTCTGGGTCATGGGCCTCCAGCTTTCCACCTGATTTAGTCTTGAGTTATTTTTCTCTCTTGGGCATCCTATTCATCTAGAGAGGCTTGAGTCCTGGATCTTTATGTGTGTCTGAGGTCTTCCATCCTTGGGTCTTAGGTGTTTAAGCTAAGACTTTTTATCTTAGGCCTTATCTTGAGCCTTTTGTCTTAGTTCTCAGGCCTTCCTTAGCTTGCATCCTGGGTCTTCAGCTTTTTATATAATTCAAGACTTGAGCCTTCTACCCAACTCAGGCAGGTCTTTAAGTCTTTGTCCAACAAGGCCTACCTTCTGTACATTGTAACTCTTAGGGCTTCAGACAGTCTCAGGCCTGGGACACAGGTTTTCCATTTTAGTCTTTAGGTCTGAAGTCTCAATCCATCTGTCTTCTACTTTGGGCCTTCTACCTTCTGTCCATGTTAGGTCTTTTATCATCTCAGAGGGCAGCCTGGTGTAACGAACAGCTCTGCAATGCTTATTTTGATAGGTGACAGTCTGCACCTATTAGGAAGGAGTTGGGAATCCCCTCTACCACAAACACACATACATTACACACACGTACACACAAAAAAAATATGCAAGGAGAGAAGACTGCATGAAATCAGAGGGGGGTGACACAGATTCATGAAGAAGCTGAAATACTCAAAGGTGAGTACAAGAGAAAAGGCAGAGAAGAAACAAGAGCACAGAGAGATGAACACTGAAAGTGGAAAATCACAGAGAGCAAAGAGACACACAAACCCAGAGCAGGAGAAAGAGAGAAAATAGCACAAGAGAGACAGAGAGGACATACAGAAAAGAGAAATGCAAGATAAGCAGTAGAAACAACCAGAAGGAAGGTCAGAATCACAAGGTGAAATGTCAAGCCAACAAGGAGGAGAGGGAATGATGAACAAACGAGTTCACACAGAGAAAAGAAAGATAGGCAGAACAAGAAACCAGCAAAAAGCACACATTATATGATTCAGAGACGTAAAGGGAAAACAGTGAAAAAAGAGCCAGATCTAGGAGAGCAAAGAGAATCAGCAGTAAAATGAAAAACTAAAGGCAGACATCTAAGACATGGCACAGACAACTCTTGGGACAAACAAGTGGAAAATGAGACAAAGATAAACAAAGAAACCAGGAAGAGACTCATGGAACAGTAAGAAACACTGTAGATAGAGAAGAAAGACCAAAGACATTCACAGAGGAGTTAGACAAGAAATACACACTTCCGAGTGACAAGAAATAACAAGGTAGGCATTCAGAGGAAGAGGGTAAGAACTTGAAGAAACAAGATACAGTGAGGGGCACAATAGAAGATGACACCACAAAAAGAGAAGACAAAAAATGCATTAATAATTACAATAAACTATCATTAGTACCAGTACTAACATTACTATCAGTAATAATTATCATAATAGCAACCACCAGCACCAACACATACGGTTTTCTAGTTACAAACTTAATGTAGGGATTTCTTACATTGAACCAAAATGTGCCAACTTGGCCTGCCACTAGATGGTATTAGTGGTCACTTGTATTGTGTCAAATGCACTTTGGAAACTTCTTGGATTACCTTTCACTTACCATGTGCCAGGTACTGTACTAAGCACTTCACATCCATGATTTCAGTTAACCTTTACAAACAGACAAAGCTAATCAGAAGCTCTCAAGTGCCAGAGGCTGTGCACCTAATGAGTAGCAGAGGATTTAAACACATTAAGAGAATATGTGCCACTTAAAATTCTGCCACAACTGTTGTAAGGATTTCCAGAGAAGCCAATGGAGATGAGTGAATACTATAATAAAGGGCACATAGGGAGCAGCTAATCAATCTCCTCATTTTATATCTTCACCTTTCCCCATCCCTTTAGAAACTGACTTGATTTTCACAACCTTCTCAATCATAATGGCAGCTTGAGGGACTGGGTTTCCATTAACACTAAACCTTTAACTGCAGACAGGCTCTCACAAGAGGAAGTAAGAAAGCAAAAAACAATTTTTGTTTTAGGCCTCTAAGAATGGCAGAGGATCTACGCAGTGAAGGTAAAGAATAGACGGTGTGAGACTAAATTGCTTTGTGACAGAACTGGTACACAGATGGTTAATATCCTTGAGTTGCTTCAGTGAAACTTATTGGTAATACAGGTTATTGGTCATCCTCCCATCTCACATTTGGCTCCCCCTCCAAACAGCTATTAGCTCGAAAGCCATCCTCACAGGATTTTACAGCACTGACAACTTACTTCATTCTGCTAGTGTAAAATGCTAGAGTGCCAGGCATGTTGTTATTCCTTTGGTGTGTTCAGATTTATTGCTCTCTGCACTGCTTTTGGGAGGGATAATTCTTTGGCAGCTATGAAGGAAACAATCAGGAGCTACAAAAATGAGAGGAAAGTTACATCAATACCATAAAGATGTTAACTGAGTACTGTGCTACTAATTAGAAGATTCAAATGAATGAGCTGTAGAAACTATCTCTACAGAGCTTAGAGCTGAAGCTCTTAGGTCCTCAGAGATAGAACTAATACAACTTCCTCATTCAACAAGAATAGGAAACTATGGCATAAAGAGGAAAACGTTTTGTGTAATAACACTTGGTGAGTCATGAGAAACACCATTGTCAATCACAGCCTTATTCTTTCAGTTGAGTACAAATCTGCACAAAGCCTGTGCAATCTGGACTTGCTACACTGAATGGTTAACCTCCTTCTCCCAACCTGCATGCTTCTCTCCCATCACTGACCTAGCAGATGCAGGGTCCTGGTTCTTTAGATCCTGCCTGATGATGGGTAATTTTCTGCCATTTCTAGTCAGGTTCCATCAATTAGTGAACACAGCATAAAAAGAAACTAATTTATCTTCTCAAACAGCTTGTTTTGTGTTTTATCCCACAGACATCTCAAAGCATCTTGAAGTATGTAAATGACTATCACAAAGTTCTCCAGCAGGACATCAAGAGACTCTGGAGACCACAGGGTCCAGAATGATGACCTGCCCTTGATCAGTGCTGCAGATAATGGCAGCAGCTGTCCATGTTCTCCAATGAAAGACAGAACAATTAGCTGTAGCCTCTCTAACACGCTACGCCCATTCTTAAACACCCTAACTCAGGCAGCCTGCAGCTCTCTTCACATCATCCTCATCATCCATCTCACACCCTATTGCTTCCCACCTAATTGCTTCGCTAGGAAGGTATTTTTTACCAAAGCAGACACAGTGGTAATGATGAAAACAATCTTAGTGTAAAGTTAAATACAGTATACTAGAAAGCAACATCAAAATTAAAGACTACTTACTATGCTTTTAGGGACAGTTACCCACCTCTCATGTGTGGTGGTTATCTTGAGACTTCATCTTCCTACTGAGCCCAGGAAAGAAATCTTGGTAGAATGTTGTGGCCTCGGGTTGTTGCCCAGTGATAGTGAGCTTTTCCCCTGGAGGATCCTCAAGCCCCATCTCCACCTAGGGATCGTCAAAGGGAATAGGTCACTAACACTGTAAAGCAACAAGCCTGTTCTTCCGAAGAAGATCTGGAGAAGAGAGAAAGAAAAATAAGTTAATGAAACATAGTACACTAGGAAAGTCTGTTGCAATAAACAACTAGTGGTTAAATTAAATTTTATCTACTCTTCCCTTTGGATGTATTGAAGGGTGGAGAGTTAGAAATGTGTAGAACTCTGTATTCTAGCTACCAGCCTAGCAACATGCAAATTCTTCCATTCGTTCCAGCTCCATTCCTTGTAGTTCTCCTTATCTCCAAGACCAATTCAGAGATGAACAATTCCCAAAATTCCCATACTGTCCTTTATTCTTATAGTCTCCACTGATGAGAAATTCTCTGGAGTGTAGATTATTAATGTCTTTGTGTTCTCATCACAAAATATAGTTTGGGGGAATGGAGCGGGTGTCAAGAAATCAAGGGGTTGGCAATAACAGAGAACTTATAGCTTTCTGAACCAAGGAAGCTATCAAGCAACCCTAGAAAAGCTCCAATGTTCTCTGTTGAGTTCTGTAAGAATTTTTCAGATTGCCTCTTTTATACAGCACTATTTTAAGAACTGAGCCATCTACCTCAGTCAAAGTGCCTCTCTCTCACCTAGTTGTGTAGCATTCTCCTCTTTGAGTTTGTACATTAAGTAGTAAGATACTGGTGCACTGCCTGGTGCACTGCCAAGATAAACAATTGTTTTCTATTCAATTCATGTGGTATATTTTTTGAACAGCTTATATAAATACTGCACCACCCAAGTCTCACAACAATATTCAGAGAAATTGAGAATGGTTACAGGCATATAAAACCCGTTATTTTCATAGCCAAGCAAATCTATGCAAAAGGAAAAAAAAGCTAAGGATCCAATAAATAGCTTACACAGTCCCTTAGGTCTATTATTCTACTTTTTTGCAATGTCATGCATTTTTCAAATAACAAACCCTCAAACTTCTTAAAGCAAGGGAATGATGACAGTGACAATGGAATCAGGCCTGCTGAAACAGGCCTATGACACAGATCAAACTGGTACTGCTCATCAACAAATCCTCAGCACTTACTACCACCAGTCTGCCAAAGGAGTAGAAATAATTTCAAGACCTGCTAATAAGAAGGCATAGGTTTTTTTCTCTCTCCTGCTAAGTAAGTAGCTATGAGATATGAAGGAAATTATTTGTTTTGCATCTCTCATTTTTTATTTATTACATGGGATCAAGTAGGCTTGCCCTTCCTTACAGACTTAACTGAAGCCTAGGTCTAAAGATAAATGAAACAGTAGGCCAAACTCATTCTGGAAAGTTAAAATGTATATGTATATGCCCAGAAAAAAACAAAAACAAAAAACAACCTGTAGGAGTATGAAAACTGTCTCATGTTTCTTTTAAAAAGGAGAGCTGCAGGAAGTTAAAGCCCTTAAAGCCAAAGACAGAATTCCCATAATGATGAGTTCTCCGAACTACCTTTTTCTCCAGGTAGTTTGTGGGTCATCCTCTTAGATTAAATGGAGCTTAACCAAATTCTCAAAGGGAAAGATCCTGCTGAACTTGGAGCTTCTTAGAACTGTTTGCAGTCCTCGAGTCTCACATGCTTGCAATGTCCTTGAGAAGAAAAACAAGGCTTAGTAGGATACAAAAACTGTTGAAAAAACCACAATGACAACAAAAATCTAGCAAGTCTGAACCTGAAACATTAAACATAGGTGTCTTCCAAAAATTCTCAATCATAATGTAAACTGGTCACAGGGATAGTAGCAGAATGGAGAATACAGCCAATGAATCTGTAACCTCTTCCTATGTTGACAGTAACTGCACTAGTTAAGTAAGAATTTAATATATGGGTAACTGTAGAACCGCTGTATTGTGTACATCAAAGCAATATAAGATTATATATATAACAATACTTCAATAAGATACATATATATATAGGTGTCTTCTGTATCTCCTCTCTAGCTGTTTGGTCTCCCAAAGATCCTCTAATGGCAAACACTAGCAGTTTCACAGGATTAGGCTAGTGTAGAAAAAGAACTAAATGAAAATATGGGTCAAATCAACACCCATCTTAAGGTCGGACTAAATCTGTGGCCCAAAGGTGAACCTCTTGCTGAAAACACTTCAAGATGTGGGGCAGCAGAGCAATTGCTACTACTGTGTGGAAGTACAATTGCCTTGCCCATTTTTAGTTAGCTAAGCTGCCTTTACTACAGGCTAGGAGCAAAACTGAAGCAGGTCTAAGCCAGGTTTGCAAACTTGAAAGCACTTTGTACGGTAAGATAATGACGTGAAAAGCACTAGGTATGGCTTTCCAGATTCCTGATCAGGAATTACCATATTATAAAGTCTAACGGTAGTTTGTAAAAGATCACTTATTTCACTCTGCTTTCTAGATAAGATGTCCAGTAAACCCAAACTGGTGCTCTATGATGTTCTCAGTATGAACAGAACAGGCTTCAAACTCTCTTGACAATATCCTTCCCCATCCTTACTTAACCTAAGATTAGATAGATACTTGACTCCCAAATACAGGTTTCCAGTTAAACATGGCAGTTCATACATATGTATACGTATTTACTCTGCTCCTTTCTGAACCCCCATTAATGAGACTGTTAAGTGGACACTCCATCCACAAGCAAACTTACCTGAAGAATTTTTTAATTAATGGATCCAAGCTCAAATTCATTTATACACTGCCTAGTTAAGGTAACTAAACAACTTTTCTAGCGTATCCAAATCTTGAGCCATTCTGAACCATATTTACTAAACACAGCTGCTTTAGCATCAAAGCTCTCTGACTTTGTTATTAGAGTAATCACATGAATTCAAGGAACACTCCCTTCCCCTTAAGGGGAATCATTTTAGAACGGGCAGAGAACCATACATCTCATTATAAGTTATTAATAATTGACAAGAATTTTGAGACTCTTATCTGACATCTTGCAGACCAACAAAACATCAAGGTACTTTACACATAAAAACCAAGTGGCATAAAGCCAGCCAGCTAGTTCAAATACTCAAACACTGGATGAGCGCAGAATCATCACAGCTAAAAAGGGTATTAATGATCATGTAATCCAAAATTTTTATTCTCTAGGTAAAGAAACTGGGAGTGCACTAGATGAGACTCCCTTACTGTTACAGAGCCTGCAGGTGGCCAGGTGGTACTTAAGCCCTGGTCTTCTTTCAGCTCAGGGGTCTTTAAGTTGTGGAGTGTGAGCAAGGATTCTCAGGGGCACAGGAGCTTTCTACAAAATTTTTACCCAATTTCCATTTTACCATAAAGGTAGTTTGGAGCAACTAGATGACTACTTCGTAATGGAAGTTTGCATTGCCATATTGGTGGTAAATGGTACTACTTTTGTTGCCTGGAGGTTAAAGAACAGAGAGAAACTTAAAGAACATTTACATAGTAAATGTGTTTTGTGCCAAATGAAAGACAAATAGCCCTGCCATATGTTTTAAGATTTTGCAGCAGTTTGAAAAGAGAAATTTGGTTAAGTGCGTTTAGCACCACATTGGACAGTAGAGACATGCCACACTGAAGCAATACTATAATGACACCATTTTCACAGTTTAGTAGCCATTTATTTGCTACCATCTTGCACACTTGCTGTGTTTTATAATTGTATTATAGACCTAAGCAAAGATCTTATCCCTTTTGTTCATACCTTTTAGCTTAAAAATTATTTCCATGAACTTAAAGGATGAATAAATTTGTTTCTTTTTAAAGTACAAGTTTAATCAAATATAGCAAAATACTAATTGTAGACTTTAAATGGTATGTCACTGCTCACTGAAGAAACCTTCCAACTTTTCTAAAAAATTCATGTTGGAGAAAAAGAAGGCAAAATTTGAGACAAGTGCTCTCTACTATCAAACTTGTTACACAGATTTCAGAAACACTGTCTCAAACTAGTATCTCAAATAAAATATTTAAGTTACTAATCCACCTGCAATACATGTAACAATCACATTCATCAGAACACTGTTTAAAAACAACACACCAATTAGCTTCAATAAAACTGAATAAAATCAAAACACTGAAAATTGCCTTTGGATTATTTGCATTTGGATATTGCCAAGGAATGAATCTACTCCTTGGGTCTTAAACAGGAAGATTAGCTGGAGGTCACTAAGTGGCTCTTCCCTACTCCACATACCCTACACAAATGCCTTTCCCCTTCTCCACCTCTGGTGTTCTCAGGGTACTTTAGCCCTCAGGAAAAACTGGAAGAAATGCATAATTAAGGGAACAGCTTACCTGGCTGTATCAGAGTAATTTAATTGGAAAATGAGGGGCAAAATTTGGAACTTGGGCAGATCCTGGTTCTTAAGTTTGTTTCTGCAACCTATGGTTAAGTTTCAAAATGAGCAGAAATATTTAGGGTAGAATAGTCACTTCTAGTTACAGGAACTTTTAATCAACCTACAGGTAAACACTCCCTAAACTTAATCAAAGGCCACTGTCACTCACTCACCTACCCTAATATGAACATAAAAACATCTCCCAACAAAGTCAGGCTTCTCACTATCGGAGTGGGAAGGAACAAATAAGCAAGGAGAGCAGACTACAGTGATTAATGTGGTAATGGGTTAGAGTTGGAGACATCAGTGTGAACCCAATGTTCAACCTAAAATAGATACAGATGATTACACATATAAATATTTATAGATATGTGCATATACACAAGTTAGTATGCATACATATGTCTCCTACCTCTTGTCACCTAAGAGAGTGTTGAAGCAATGATACCCAAGTAATAGTGAATACACATAGCACCCAGATCTTGACTTCTAATACTGTTCTCCAATTAAGAGAGTCAGGGCTCCTTGAAGAAATGATGAACTCCAGGACTATGACAGGAGATACACAAATGAGCCTGGAGCACCTTGTAGTGCCAAAAACAAAACAGAACCCACAATGTTGGGGTTATGTCAAAGGAGCCGAATGAAAGAGCTCCCAATGGCCAAACATGGAACAATCTGAACAGTGGTAGTATTGGGATTATACCCCAGAGCATAAAATAAATATCCATAAATCCATACTGATAGAAATGAATTATTGAATAAATACATAAACTGGGGAGAAAAGACACATTCCCTGTGCAGAAGAATTCCAAATAATTTTAGTTACTTGACCATCAAAGAGGTGGAGCAGAACTCCCCACTCCTTAGATGTTGGCTATACATAGTGGTTGCCTTTCAAAGAATACAGTATGGAAAGGGGAAAAAAATAATATGTGTATTTGTAGAAACCTGGCAAACCGTACTTTAGCCACGTGCTCATGGTCAACATCAACAGTGATACCATGTTGATGTATGTACCCCTGAGAAAAATGGCAGCCTACTTCTGTGGTCCGTTCTTCCCAAAAGCTTGTAAGCCCAGTCTAGTCATGAGAAGAACATCAGACAAATCTCAATAGAGGGGCATTCTACAAAATACTTGACCATTAGTCCTGAAACTGTCAAGGCCATCAAAAACAAGGAAAGTCTGAGAAACTGTCATAACCAGGAAGAGCCTAAGGAGGACACACTATTAGATATAATGTGGTATCCTGGATGAGATCCTGGAATGTAGAAAGAGCATTAGGGGAAAAATGAGGAAAGGACTTCAATTAATAATAATGTATTAATATTCATTAAAGGTGAGAAATTGTACCATACTACTGTAAGATGATGACAGGGAAAATTGGGTGTGGGATATACAGGAAGCCTCTCTGTATTATCTGTAGAATTATCCTGTAAATCCCGAAAACTGTTCTAAATATGGTTTGTTTCTTTAATCTCCCAACCAGATGCTGAAGGATTATAATATGCAGTTTTTGAAAAGCAAGCAAAATGGAACCTGAGAACTGCTAATTCTATGTTCCAGATTTTTCTACAGTAGGTACTCTCGTTTGTTATCTGGCCTAAAAACTTGTTCTCTTTCTTTTCTGTTTATAGGGATTTAATTGTTGTCAGTTCTAAAGTTGAAATACATGAAGCCCAAATAGTCAAGTATCTGTAATATACAAAAGTTACTTAGAAGACATTAGCAATTACACTCTTGTTCTTCTTCTTCATCAACAGATTTCCTGGAAAGACCTAGTCAATCCATTATAAAAAGGCAACAGAGAGTAAACAGCTAGTTTTCAGTCAAGGGAAACATGTAAGGCTGGAAAATTTTAATGATATATATAGACCACAGAGTAATGTTCACTGACCCTGCACAATGGCAATCATACTAACAAACAGCGTAAAATATAGTCTGCCAAAAGTTTTCAAAGCTACGGATAAAGTAACCTAGACATTTTATGAGATTCAGTAATATACACTGATCTTCCAGCCATACTCCTATTTTGAAATTATTACATGTATTCGATTATGTATTTTATCCATCAAGAGGTATCACTTGGGTCTGCTGCATAGCCTCTAATTTTGTATTTTCAGGGAAGCTAGAAGAACAGCGTTCTAGTTGTTCAAACAAAATAGTATTTTAAAGTCCATCATCTAAGAAATCTAGTACTGGTCAAATTTTAATTTTGCTTCAATCCCTTATCCTAACATAATCAAATGAAAATCTCATTTCCAATGTAAGTATCAAAACAGTAAAGGAAAGAGTTACCAGACTCATTAGTACAGGATGCACAAGGAGCCTAACATTCCACATCTCAGTGCTCTAATTTGGAGAGTCCAAGGAAGAGCAATCAAGTAAAGCCTAAATCACCACAAAAATGTAGCCAACTCAATGGCACCAATAAAATGGTACGTAACTGTGCATGGTCGCTGAAGTTTAACTTGTTAAATTCAGCAGGCCAGCTAAGTCTGAAATACTTGAGATCCAACTTGAGTTGGATTTTGAAGGACACTGGCATTAAGTGCTATTTGTCTGTGGCCAAAAATATGGTAATGGAAAAATCAAGTTTTCTTCCAAGCCAGCCTGTACAACTCAAGGCAGAGGAAGGCATTAGCTCTGTTTAACCACATGCATCAGTACTCTGCCATTTAAGCTTATAGGGCTTCAGGGAATGGTCAGCCCAGTTCAGATACCAGTTTCCTTCTCTTTAAGCTAGTAAAAATTTTCCAGGACAATTTTCATAAGTAAGAGTTATTTTAGCAGCCACCACAGATCAATTTCTAATTCTTTATTTCAAGTCACAAGCTCCTATCCAGGTATACATTTGATAACCAAGGCCCACACACCCTGAAAAGAACTTAGGAATGCTTAATCATATCAGCTCTGGGTCTTATGATCCTCTACAATAACTTAATTTAGAGAGGGTGGTTTGGTTAGAGAAATGTGTAGATGAGTTATAGGTAAGTAGAAAAGCTGAGGGGGAATATGGGAAAAGATGCACAAAACCAAGATCAGAAAACTTTCTCCAATCCTGTATTTTAAGGTTCTAGGAGGAGGAAAGTCAGAAAAGAAATCATGGTAACCAATTAGAAAAATGACCAAAAAAATTAGGCACCTTTTTGGACCCTTTGAAATTTTTCCAAATGACAAAATGTGATTTTCAGGGGTTTAAGTGTTCAAGTCCCTGTCTTAATTTACCAGCAGTCCCTAGACACTGAAGTTGAGCTGGATGATGATTTGATCCAAGGATAGGACCAGGACCAAATAGTTATTCTTCCCAATAGGATTAAAGGCTAGGTATTCTCACTCCCAGTTCAGAACATTTTCATAATTTTGCCAGCGGCTTAGTCCTTCTGCCCCCAACCCATGAAAAAGAATAGTGATTCACTCCATCTTAGAGAATGTGTGCTTCAGTAAAATGCACTTGCAAAAAGCAAGGAATACTGCAGTGTCTGTAAGCTCTCAGCATATGCATCCCAAGTCAAATGGCCCAAGCCAAAATGACCAAGGTGCTCCCTCAGCATACCTTTCATTTTCCCCTCCCCATCACTTTGCTCAGTAAGAGTGTTTCCCCTATTCTTCTTCCTCTATGCCCCACAGAACTTCCCAGTATTTTTATGGTACTCATCCAATTGCCTGCCATCATGACTCGTTCATGTCTGCATTTTCCATGAGAGGAAATTCCTTGACAGGACTCATTCTCTGGTTTTGCTATTTATTCCACTACCAAATAAATATTTGGTAACATGAGGATTATCTCAATTTTTCAGATGCCCTCATTTCCAGAGCATCCCTTTTTCTAGCTGCTAGAGATTTTATTTCAAGGAATGAACTGAAATGTAACTCCAAGATTCACCTTTCATGCTGGCTTAGTGTAGGTCTCAATCCACATAAAATTGATCCGTCCTTCCTCTTGAATGGGGTACAGACCCGGCTCAGAATTCATCCCTTTAAAATAAATTCCAATAAATAGTCAGAGTTGTATATTAGTATTGAGTGATAATTAGTAGCAAAGACCAGTGTTTCTCAGATTGGGGTGATAAGAACCCTGGGGGTTTGTGGATATATTCTCATGGATCCCCAAGTCCTGCATAAATTATAGACAATATTATATATCTTTGACAAAGACCATCTTGAACCTAGAAAACATGTTTACATTTCAAATAACTGTCTTACGTCAGTGTTTCTGAAAACATATTCTTTTGGATCTCAAAAAATTTTGTTCCTTTAAAAGGTGTTTCATCCTGACAGATTACTTCAGTATGAGAAACAGTGGTATAGACCACATTTCTAGGAAGGCTCAGGACCCTTTGTATATTACCCCCAGTCAGACAAATAATGTCTTTAGGCAGTGGGGCAGGGGACAAAGGGGATGGGGGCAGAACAAGCCATGAGAAAATGCGGATATGAATTAAAATGGGCAGTGAGAGAGCCGAGCTCATTAATATGGTTCTTCTTGCTCCTGCTAGGATGCATGGTTGTGCACAAAAAATATGTCAAATTTGATGCCAAAATGTTTTTTCAGCTGGGCTTTTATGTTTATTTTACATTTGGGAGGCTGTTTTTTAGTTTACCAAGATAACTGTTGAAAAAGGTGAGGGGGAAAAAGATATATCAACTTCATCATAAAGTGGTCAAGGTCATGGTTTTCTTACAAAACTTAACACACCTCCATTGCCCTCTTGCCAAACAGGTTCCACAAATACCTCAAACTAAAAAGGCATCACTATTCTCACTTGTTCTTGGGCAGAGATAGGAAAAAAAGGGTACACAAAGCCAACATATCAGATTTATACCACCAATTCTTGAGCCTTGAAAAGCTCAGGCTTTTAATGAGATTTAACCATCAACAATTTGCCAGCCTTGGCATTATAGCCAAACAAAATGGCTAGGCCTTGTCTCTTCAATCTAAGAGGTAAAAACCAAATGACATTTAAATAAACCAACTGGACTAGGCAGATGGCTGCAGTATTAATCAGATCCTGGACCAAAGAGAAAAGGTAAGCTCAACTCCTTTTTTTTAAGTTTATCCTATCAACTTCATACCTTAGCAGGCTCTCTTCTTAAAACTCTAACTTCTAATTCATGAGACAGCAGTGGATTATCATTTCTTAAAGTTGTTTCAAATGCATTTATATTAGCTCCTCAACAATACAACCATCTCTGCGATGGCATTATATAGGACTATATCATTTCTACCCCTCTATTCAGTGTAACCTAGTGGAGGGCTTGGTATACAATTTTATAATTCTGTTGGTTAATCATGTGGTGACGTATACATAAATTGCAGATGAGGTGGAAACAGGGAGGGAGACATATAGGACCCTCTGACTTTCCTCTGGGTAGAGCATCTAAGAGAAAGAAAATAGAACAGGGAAAAGATTACTTAATAGCTACAAAGTAGTACTTACAGTATCCTAAAGAGCCAAAGAGTCTTCTTACAGCTGTCCAAGGAGCAGTAGTGCAAACTGCACCCTGAGCTGAGCCAATCTTTTGACATCCTTCTCAGAGGAAGAGTATTCTTTTTCAGTGATTACAAAGAACTGCTGCTGTGATGACTAGTTATTTGCTTCAGCAGTTCTGTATTTAATACTTCTCTGCCATCAAACACCCTGCATACTAAAGGCTGGGTTATTATGCATTTTTATGAGGCAGCTATCTCACTGTTGACATTTATGTCCAGAAGAATGATTAGATCTTGGCTTACATGTCTTTTAATATAAAACAGGGAAACTGGTCCTATCATTTCTAAGTCCTCACTTCAGTGTGGTGCTTTAGGCTACTTTAAATAAGCTGAATTAAACAGGGTGTATTTTATATAAGTTAATCAAACAAGGTGATCTGTGGTTTTCAAAAGCACCTCAGCATTATGTTCTCATACATCCTATAGCAATCTTCTTGAAATAAGTTAAGGACTGGCTGGTGCTCCAGTTGAAGAAATTTAAGTGTTAGAAAGTTGAGGCAGTTTTCCTAATAGTGAATGGTGGTAAAATCCAAACAAAGAATAGTTTTAAAATGGTTTAAAATGGTGGTAGAACCCAAACGTATTGGTCTTAAGAATTCCACTCCAGAACTACTTTGCTCATACTAAAATTGGAAGAGTCACAGTGGTCTATCCACAGACCCACAACCCTTAATCAAATGAGAGACACTGGTCATCAAGCACATCATAAAAATGGGGTTTTTAGACTTTGGAAACTTAATGACCAGGTTATCAGTTCCACCTTGCAATCCACGTTTTTCTTAAAAAATAAAAACAGCAACGTTTTGGTTGTATCCTGGCAACTGGCACTGTACCATAGCAATAGTCAACAACTGAGATTCTTAGCCAGGAACCTGCTCTGAAAGGAAGAATGCAGAGATAATGCTAACCTTCCTTTCTGGGGAGACAATTTCAACTGATAATTGTACATATATATTGAAAATCCTAAAGGGTGGCAATCCAACTGCCTCTAGTATTTTGCCCAGTAAAGCAGTAACAAGGATGGGCAGGGATGGTTCCTGTCCCCAGAATGTGACAATAATTGAACTGAGATCATTCATAAATGCAAGAAAAGGAGTGAAGGCCCATCCACCAAGTTCAGGCCTGCTGCTGATAGTCAACACTGCACAAATACATCAAAGTGGTACGGAGATACTGATCTGATGGGCTGAAAAATGGGACAATCAGTACTGTGTTAATACACAGAAGGGGCTTGGGTAGTCAGCATTACTCAAGAGCAATGCAAAGAAGGGAAGTGCAGGAGTCCATTTTCTGATGGGCAGGACCAGGGAAAGTACAACTTGAGGCATTGGAGCAATACAAAGTGGGTAAACCAATGACATCTGGGATTGTGAACATTTGAAGTCTAAGACAAAGGGCCTTCCTTGCCCAATCAACATTCCTCAGCAACATTGCAAAGGGGCAAGGTGGGGGCGGGAAGGGCAAAGGAGCCCTATCTTATCTAATGGCAGGATACATGGACTCCTGGAATCGTAAGCATTAATAGTTCATAAGGGTCCAAGGGCAGGCAGGAGGCGGGGAGAGGGAAGACAAAGGTATGACCATGACTACTGGGAATTTCATACACACTGCAGCAATACAAAAGGAGAGGGAGTATGGGTCACTGTTTGATGGACAAGTTCATGGCATACTGCAATGTTTATACTGGATGCTACCATGGGCAACTGGGGCTGGGAGTGTTTTGCCTAACAAGGCCAGGAAGAAAAACCCATTGCTAATTGCCATTGTGCTCATTAACAGTCCCAGGAAGTTTTGTGTGATCAGCTGCCCCTGCAGTAATACAAAAGGGGTGAAAGCAAATGGTATCCTACTCTAACAGAAAGGGGCAGAGACAACGGCAATATTCACATTAATAGTCCAAGAAAGGTGCCTTAGTATCCCTGATGTATGGAAAAAGGGTACAGGGGTCCTATACTTTGAATCATTGTTACTGGTCCATATTAATTGTCGAAGAGCTGAGGTCATGATAGCACACCTCAGCAGCAATCCACAGGCAGCAGTAGGGGCATAGAGCATCCTTTCCTATTGCACAGGCCCATATAAATATACAATTATACACATTAATATTATCTCCAGAAGAGCTCACTCATGGTTAACATGCCCCTAATGCAAAGGGGTTATGAGGTGCTGCAATCCTAGTCCAACAGCAGAGATGGATGATTGCAATTATGCACATTAAAGTCCAAAAAAGTGAGAATTAGGTAAACAGTATCTCCTTTCTCTAAGCAGAGGATACAGGGGATCTGCTATAAGACATGCTGAGAAAATTGTATCTGTGCACATATATTTTCCAAGTGAGGGTCCTGAGTAGTGGGCACTGCCTGCTGAAAATGCTAAGGAAGCAGGTAGGGCCCTTATTTACTGTACAGGAGAAAATGCAATTGCACAGAGTAATAGTCCAGTAGAGGGCCTTGGTTGATCAGTGCACACTGTTGTACTGCAAAGGGAAGCTGAGGCGTTATGACTTTTAGACATCTGCTAATGAAGACAGTGGTTTCAATTATGTATGTTAACGGTCCTCTAGAAGGGGCCTTGGGGGAAAACAGTATCCCCTGCAGTAATGCAAAGGTACAACAGTCCTGGAAGTGACACAGTTGTGGAAAACTGCAATTCTGTACTTAACTGCCCAAATGTAAAGGTCTTAGCAGTGGGCTCCATCTTATCATATAGGAAGGCAGAGGAAGTGGGGGGAGGAAGTGAGGGGGGCGTGGTCCTTGTCTAGTGTACAAGACCCCAGACAAATGCAATTATGCACATTAACAGGACAAGAAAAGGGAACTGAGGGGTCAGCACTTAAGGGTCCTAGTATACTAGAAACAGAAGGCAACAGAGTAGTGTGAACTAAGTTGCAGTTATGTACATTAATGTCCCGGGACATGGTATAGTCACTTAAAACTGTGCACTTTGTATAAAACAGAAGGATCTTAAGGTAATGGGCATTCCTTGCTAAAAGGCCAAGGGGAAGGGGAGAGAGATATCCTTATCCAGTGTATGGGAACATGTACAAATGCAATTATGCACAATAGCAAGCCATGCACGAAAAGAGGCCTTAGTGACCAGTACCCCTGCTGTTCTACAAGAGGGGTCTGAGAAGGTAGGATCTTCAAGTGGACAAGCCATGTGCAATTATGCACATTAATGTCCAAGGTGCATGGCTGTGGTCGACTGCAATTGCGAACCTCGACTGTCCAAGTTTAACATTCTTGGGGAAGGGGCCCTCCCTGCTGAAAGAGAAGGGGAATGGGGGGAGGTGTTCTTGCCTAATTCACAGGAACCCAAAGACAATTACCCATATTAAGAGGCCAAGAAATGGGCCCTTAGGGGTAAAAATCCCTGCAAAACTTAAAAGGGAGTGTGAAGGGAAAGGCTCCTAATGTAATTGTCATTATGCACATTTACAGTTTGAGAGAGGGGCCGTAAGTGGACAGTAACCCATGCAGTTAAGCAAAGAGGGTGTGAAAAGCAATCAGGAACCCAAGGTAACCCAAGACCACGGGCAACTGTAATTACATATCCACAGTCCCAAGAGAAGGGCTTTATGGTGTGTGACAGTACCTCTGCTTCAATAAGTGCAGAATATGATCTAAAAGGCACAGTAGTGGACAACTTAAGAGTGTCTATAAGACAATAAGAGTGTATACATTAAGTGCATTAGTGTGTACGGTCTTGAGCAGTAGGCACCTCCTGCTGGAATATAAATAGTATGGAGAGGGTCTTAACGTGATATACAGGTACAGAAATAAATATAACTCTACATATTAACAGTCCAAGAGAGTGAATCTTGGCTAGCCAGAAGCCCCTGCAGTAATGTAAATGGGGCAAGGAAGTAGGATCCCATACTGACATAAAGGAGCATGGATTACTGAAATTATGCACACTTAAACTGTACAGGAAAAGTAGCCATAGATGCTCAGCACCCCCATGTAAAGGAGGTATGATGGGGATCAGATCCTAGTTCAATTTTGCACATTAAACTGGCCAAAAGAAAATACTTCAGGTGGTCAGTATAATATAATACCCCTGCTATAATACCAAGAAGTAAGGATATTAGCTTATCAGGAGGGCACATGTACATTAAGAGTCCCAGATGAAGGACTTTGGGTGACTAGCATCCCCTGCTGTAATATAAAACAGGTGGGATATTAAAGGGAGGGACCATGAACATTGGAATTTTGCACACCAGTAGTCCCAGCAAAAGTAAATGAGGTAGTTAATAGACCTTCTTTTAAACAAAGAGTACAGGGGACTTAAATGAAAGACATAGCTATAGTCAATTACCACAGCTTACTTTAACTGTCCAGGCACAAAGGTCTTGAGTAAAGGACATCCACTGACGAATACAAGGGAAATGAGTGAGGATTTTATATACTGCAAAGGAAGAGGAACAAATGCAATTATGCATGTTAACAATGCAAAAGAAGCAGCCTTGTGTTCAGCAGGTAATGCTGTAATGCTAACAGGGTGTGAGAGGAAGGGATCCACCTTGACAGTCTCAAGTACCGTCTGAGGTAATGCAAAGGGAGTAGGAGGGGATTGTATCATAGACTAACAGAAGGGACCACTGCTGCAGTTAAGCACCTTAACAGTCCCAAGTGCCTTCCCAGGTAACATAAAGGGACTGGGAGGTTATGGGATCCTAAACTAACAAAAGAGATCACACCTGCCTTCAGTCCCCAGTACTCTTTGTGGTAATGCAATCGAAATTGGAAGGCATGGATCCCCAGACTAGCAGAAGGGACCACAGCCGCAATCGAGCACTTTGACAGCCCCAAACCTTTCCAGGTAATGTAAAGGGAGTGAGAGGTCATGAGATCCTAATACACAAAAGGGACCATGGCTGCTGTTAAGCACCTTCAAAGTCCCAATTACCCTCTGTGTAATGCAAAGAGGGTAAAGAGGGCATGGGAAACCATACTAACAGGAAGGGACCACAGCTCAATTAAGCACTTTTAACAGTCCCAAATACAATTCCAAGTACTGTAAACACAGTATAAGACCATGGAAACTGTGTACTTTAACAGTCCCAAAAACTGCCAGGGAATGTCAGAGGAATTGGTGACATGGGATTCCAGACAAGCGAAAGGACCACAGCTGCAACTGAGCATTTAACAGCCCCAAACACCCTCTGCTGTAATGCAAAGGAGTTGGAAGGTGTTGGATCCTAGACTACCACGACAGAAAACAGCTGCAGTTAAGCACCTTTCAGTAACAAATCTGCTCCCAAGTAACTGAAAGGAGGTGTGAGATACATTAACAAAAGGGACCATACCGTCATTTAGGTACATAAACAGTTAAAGTACCATCTATGGCAATGCAAAGTAAGTTGGAGGGCAAGGGACTCTAGACTAACAGAAGGGACCACAGCTGCAAATGAGCACATTAATAGTCCCAAATCTGCTTCCAGGTCATGCCAAAGGAGTGGAAAGGATGGGAAACTAGACCATAGCTGCAACTGAGCACTTTAACGGTCCCAAAAATCCTCCCAGGTAATGCAAAGGGAGTTGGAGGGCATGGGATCCTAGACTAACATACAGGACTCTAGCTACAATTAAGCACCTTTCTGTCCCAAGTACCCCCAAGTCATACAGAAGAGTAGGAAGGGATGGGATCCTAGATTAACTAAAGAGACCACAGCTGCAGATGAGCACATCAGCAATCCCAAATGCCCTCTGCTATAAAGCAGAGTTGGAGGGCAAGGTAAACTTGACTAGAAGAAGGGGCCACAGCTACAATCAAGCCCATTAAAGGTCTCAAGTACCCTCTACAGTAATGCAAAGGGAGTTGGAGGGGATGGGATCCTAGGTTAACATAGGGACAAGAGATGCATTTAAGCACATTAACAGTCCCTTCTACCCTGAGGTAATGCAAAGCAAGTAGAAAGGGATGGGATCCTAGACTAACAAAAGGAACTGTAGCTGAATTTACAAGCATATTAATAGTCCTTGGGATCCTAGATTAACTGATGGGACACATGCATTTATGCACTTAACAGTCCCTAATACCATCTGTGGTAATGCAAAGTGAGTAGGAGAGTATGAGATCCTAGACTAACAAAAGGGACTCTGGCTGCATTTAAGTACATTAACAGTCCCAAGCACTCTCTGAGGTGATGCAAAAGGAATTAGGTGGGGATGGGATCCTAGATTAACATAAGGGACCAGAGCCTGCATTTATGCACTTTAACAGTCCCTTGTACCCTCTGCAGCAATATAAAGGGCATTAGATGAGGATAGGATCTTAGATTATCTTAAGTGACCACAGGTACATTTAAACACATTACCAATCCTAGTACCCTCTATATTAATGCAAAGAAAGTGGGAGGGGGAATGCCCTCCTAGGTTAACATTAGGGACTGTGGCTGCAATGAAGCACAGAAATAGTCCCTTGTACCCTCTGCAATAATGTAAAGGGAGTTAGATGGGGATTGGATCCTAAGCTAACAGAAGGGATTGTAACTGCATTTAAGCACATGAGAAGTTCCTTGTACCCTCTTTTAAAGCAAAGCAACAAGGGGGTGATATCCTACAATAACTGAAAGGACTGTAGCTTCATTTAAGCATATTAAGTCTGATGTTACTCTTCAATAATTCAAAGGGAGTTAGGTGGAGATAGGACTCCAGGTTAACATAAGGGACTATAACTGCATTTAAGCACGTCAACAGTTCCTTGTATCCTCTGTGGTAATGCAAAATGAGTAGGAGGGGGTGGGATCCTAGGTTAAATGATCAAAGCTACAAATAAGCACATTAACAGTCCCTTGTACTACCTGTAATAATGAAATCCAATAGGAGGGGATGGGACCCTAGACTAAGAGAAAGGACTGTAGTTCCATTTAAACACATTAACAGTCCTAGGCATGCTCTGCAATAATGTAAGGGAGTTAAGTGGGGATGAGATCCTAGGTTAAAATAAGGAACTGTGGCTCCATTTAAGCACATCAACAGTCCCTTATACCCTGAAGTAATGTAGGAGGGGTGGCATCCAAAATTAATATAAGGGACCATAGCCACATTAAACATATTACCAGTCCCTTGTGCCCTCTGTGGTAATGAAAAGTGAGTAGAAAGGGATGGGATCCTACCAATAAAAGGGACTATAGCGGCTTTTAAGCACATTAACAGTCCCAAGTACTCTCTGTTGTGATGCAAAGGAAGGTGGAAGGATGGAATCTAAACATATTTAAGGAGCAAAAGCTGCATTTAAGCATATCAATGGTCAAGGTACCCTCCTTAATAGCCCCAAGGGAGCTAAGTGGGTATAGGATCCTACGTTAACAAAACGGACAGCAGCTGCATTAAATCACAGCAATAGTCCCAAATACCCTCTGTTCTTAACGCAAAGGGAGCAGAAGGGGATGAGATCCAAGACTAACAGAAGGCACTGTAGCTGCATTTAAGCACATGAATAGTCCCAAGCATCCTCTGCAGTATTGTAAAGGAAATTAGGTGGGTTGGGATCCTAGGTTAATATAAGGGACTATAATTGCATTTAAGCATATTTAAGTCCCAAATAGCCTCTGCTGTGATTCAAAGGGGGCAGAAGGGGATGGGATCAAAGGCTAATAAAGGGACTGTAGGTGCATTTAAGGACATTAACAGTCCCAAGCTCACTCTCCTGTAATTCACATCAAGTATCAAGGGACTGGTTACTAGGCTAAAAGAATGGACTGTAGCTGAAATTAAACGCATTAACAGTCCTAAGTAACCCCTGCATAATGTAAAGAATTCAGGTGTGAATGAGATCCTAGGTTAACATAAGGGACCACAGCTGCATTTAAGCACAATTAACAGTCCCAAATATTCTCTGCTGTGATGCAACAAGAGTTGGGGAGGATGGAATCCTGCACTAACAGAAGGGACAGTGGCTGCACTTCAGCATATTAAAGTCCCAAATACCCTCCACTGTAATGAAAAGGGAGGAGAAGGGGGTGGGATCCTAGACTAACAAAAAGAACATCAGATGCATTTAAGCACATTAACAGTCCCAAGCACCCTCTGCAATAATGGAAAGAGAATTAGGTAGCTTGTGATCCTAGGTTAACGTAAGGGACTATAATTGCATTTAAGCATATTAACAGTCCCAGGTTCATGCTCCTGTAATTCATATGAAGTAGTAAGGGACTGGTTCCTAGGCTAACAGAATGGACTGTAGCTGCAGTTAAGCACATTAACAGTCCAAGCACTCCCTGTTGTGATGCAAAGGAAGGTAGGATGGAATCCCAAACATATTTATGGGGCAAAAGCTGCATTTAAGCATATCAACAGTCCATGTACCCTCTATAATAGCACTGAGGGAGTTAGGTGGGTATGGGATCCTGGGTTAACAAAAGGGACTGTAGCTGCATTACAGCACAGTACCAGTCCCAAATAGCCTCTGCTATGATGCAGCAGGAGTTGGGGAGGATGGAACCCTTCACTAACAGAAGGGATTGTAGTTGCATTTAAGCACATTAAAGTACCAAATGCCCTGTGCTGTAATGCAAAGGGAGTACAAGGGGATGGGATCCTAAACTAACAAAAAGAACTTCAGTTGCATTTAAGCAAATTAGTCCCAAGCACCCTTTGCAATAATAGAAAGAGAATTAGGTGGGTTGCCATCCTAGGTTAATATAAGGGACTTTAATTGCATTTAAGCACATTAACAGTCCCAAGTTTGCTCTCCTGTTAATTCGCATCAAGTAGAAAGGATTTGGTTCCTAGGCTAATAGAATGGACTGTAGCTGCAATTATGCACATTAACAGTCCTAAGTAACCCCTGCATAATGTAAAGGAAGTTAGGAGCAGATGAGATCCTGGATTAACATAAGGGACCACAGCTGCATTTAAACACATTAACAATCCCTCATACCCTCTGTGGTAATACAAAGACAGTAGAAGGGGTTGGATTGTAGACTAACAAGGAACTGTAGCTGCAGTTAAGCACATTAACAGTCCCAATTACCCTCTGCTGTGATGTAAAGAGCATTGGACAGGATGGTATTGTACCCTAACTAACGTAAGGGAGTGTAGCTGCATTTAGGCACATTAACAGTCCCGAGTACTCTGTTGTGATGCAAAAGAAGGTAGGATGATGGAATCCCAAACATACTTAAGGGGCAAGAGTTGTATTTAAGCATATCAACAGTCCAGGTACTCTCTGTAATAGCGTTAAGGGAGTTAGGTGGATATGGGATCCTAGGTTAACAAAAGGGACTGTAGCTGCATTACAGCACAGTATCAGTCCCAAATAGTCTCTGCTGTGATGCAGCGGGAGTTAGGGAGGATGGAACCCTTCACTAACAGAAGGGATTGTAGTTGCATTTAAGCACATTAAAGTACCAAATGCCCTCTGCTGTAATGCAAAGAGAGTACAGGGGGATGGGATCCAAGACTAGCAAAAGGGACTGTAGGTGCATATAAGCACATTAAAGTACCAAATGCCCTCTGCTGTAATGCAAAGGGAGTACAAGGGGATGGGATCCTAAACTAACATAAAGAACTTCAGCTACATTTAAGCACAGTAACAGTCCCAAGCACCCTGTGCAATAATGGAAAGAGAATTTAGGTGGGTTGCCATCCTAGGGTAATATAATGGACTTTAATTGCATTTAAGCACATTAACAGTCCCAAGTTTGCTCTCCTGTAATTTGCATCAAGTAGAAAGGGATTGGTTCCTAGGTAACAGAATGGACTGTAGTTGCAATTAAGCACATTAACAGTCCTAAGTAACCCCTGCATAATGTAAAGGAAGTTAGGTGTGAATGAGATCCTAGATTAACATAAGGGACCACCCCTGCATTTAAGCACATTAACAGTCCCAAATACCCTCTGCTATGATGCAACAGCAGTTGGGGAGGATGGAATCCTTCATTAAAAGAAGGGACTGTAGCTGCATTTAAGCACTTTCAAAGTCCCTTGTATTCTCTGTGGTAAGGCAAAGCCAGTAGTAGGGGATGGGATCCTAGACTAACAGAAGGGACAGTAACTGCAACTAAGCACATTAACAGTCCCAAATACTGTTTGCTGTAATGCAAAAATGATAGCAGGGGGATGGACTGTAGACTGACAGAAGGGATATAGCTGCAATTAAGCATATTAACAGTCCTAAATTTCCTCTACAATCATGTAGAGGAATTTGGGAGAATGAAATCATTCACTAACAAAAGGGGCTGTAGCTGCACTTTTAGCACATTAACAGTCCCAAATACCCTCTTCTGTGATGCAACAAGAGTTGGGGAGGATGGAATCCTTCATTAACAGAAGGGACTGTAGCGGCAATTAAGCACATTAACAGTCCCAAATACTGTCTGCTGTAATACAAAAACAATAGCAGGGGGATGGATTGTAGACTAACAGAAGGGACTGTAGCTGCAGTTAAGCACATTAACAGTCCTAAATTCCCTCTACAATCATGTAGAGGAATTAGGAGAATGGAATTGTTCACTAACAAAAGGGTCTGTAGCTGCATTTAAGCATATTAACAGCCCCAAATACCCTCTGCTGTGATGCAACACGAGTTGGGGAGGATGGAATCCTTCATTAGCAGAAGGGTCTGTAGCTGCCCTTAAGCACTTTCAAAGTCCCTCCTACTCTCTGTGGTAATGCAAAGCCAGTAGCAGGGGATGGGATCCTAGACTAACAGAAGGGACTGTAGCTGCAGTTAAGCATATTAATAGTCCTAAATATCCTCTGCTGTGATGCAAAGGGAGCAATAGGGCATGAGTTCCTAGACTAACAAAAGGAACTCTACTGCACTTAAGTACATTAACAGTCCCAATCATCCTATGCAATAATGAAAAGAGAATTAGTTGGGTTAGGATCCTAGGTTAACATAAGGGACTGTAATTACAGTTAAGCATATTAACAGTCCCAGGTTCACGCTCCTGTAATTCACATCAAGTAGAAAGGGACTGGTTCCTAGGCTAATAGAGTAAGACTGTAGCTGCAATTAAGCACATTAACAGTTCTAAGTAACCCCTGCATAATGTAAAGGAAGTTAGGTGTGAATGAGATCCTAGATTAACATAAGGGACCATAGCTGCATTTAAGCACATTAACAGTCCCTTGTACCCTCTGTGGTAATGCAAAGCCAGTAGTAGGGGATGGGATCCTAGACTAACCGAAGGGACAGTAGCTCTCCTGTAATTCGCATCAAGTGGAAAGGTTCCTAAACTAATAGAATGGACTGTAGCCACATTTAAGCACATTAAGAGTCCCAAGTACCTTCTGTGAGAGGCAAAAGGACCTAAGGCGGATAGGATCCCAGACTAACAAAAGGGACTGTAGCTGCATTTAAGCACATTAACAGTCCCAAGTACCCTCTGCTGTGATGCAAAGAGAGTAGAAGGGACTATAGCTGTAATTAAGCACATTAACAGTCCTAAATTGCCACAGTGATGTAAAGCAATTTCAGGAGGATGGAATCCTTCACTAACACTAACATAAAGGACTGTAGCTGCATTTAAGCACATTAACAGGCCTAAGCACCCTCTGCAATAATCCAAAGCAAATTAGATGGGGATGGGATCCTAGGTTATAACAAAATTTGGGATTGTAATTTTTCACATGAACAATTTCAGAAAATGGCCTTAGGTAATCAGCACCTTCCAACTCTAAAGACGGTGCAGGGTTCCTGATACAAAAGGCTTAGTTCTAGCCATTAGGACATCTTGACCTACTGCATATTTCTTTATTAAGAGTCCCCTGTGAGAAAACAAATGGAATGGGTGTAGCTAGTTCACAGGACATGGACGAATGTAATTATTGACATTACTAAATCAAGAGAAGATTCCTTGTATGATCAAGCCACATTACAGCCTGCAAATGGCCTACAGAGGCCCTGTCCAATGGCCAGGACTCTGGAGAACTGCAACTGTGTAAATTAAATGCCCAAGAACTGAGTTCTTGAATAATCTGCATTCCCTAGCAATATCCCAAAGAGGTGAGGTGAGGAATTCTATTTTTTATTGCACCAGACCATGAATATATGCAATTATGAACATTAATTTTAAAAGAAGGGAACTTGAGTTTCAAAACTCTTCATAGTAGTGACATAGTGGTAAGGGATATCCTACGCTAACTGGTGGGACAATGGGTGATAGGGGTTTTATAGATTAATGCACGGTGGGTAGGTGGTCTACACTACGTAGGAGTAATGAAAGAGCATAAGTGGGTCTTAACTGTCAGGCAGGACCATGGGCACTTTTATGGTATCCATTAATATTTCAAAGTAAAGGGCTTTTGAGAATGTGCCTTGCTTTAGTGCAAAGAAGTTGCAAAGTACTTGTGCAATGAATGGGGTATGGACATTTGGAATTCTACTCAATAATTCAAGGAATGTGATCTCAGGTAGTCAGCACTGCCTATCAGCAATACAAATGGGATGGAAGTCTTTTGATTAATGGACAAGACAATGCGCAATTACAGCTTGGTACTTTAATTGTCCAAGAATAGCAGAACACCCCAGAATGTGGGCAAAAATGATAGGATGCCTTTGTTTAATGAACAAGGCTATGGTAATTGGGACTAAGCAGATTAAGTGTTGAACCAAAGACTTGGGTTTTCTGCACCCCGTGCTGAATGTAAAAGGGTGGGATTTAATCTAGTGGTTAAGGTTATGGTCAATTAGAATTTCACTCAGTGCAGAGTTTAGATGGAGGTGGGTCAGCACAATATATGAACATTTCCCAGAAAATTGGGACTGTGACTACTGCAGCAATGGCAGAGGAAAGGTTTCTCCTTCCCTAAGGGCAGGGGATTGAGAAGTACAATTATGGACAATAATTATCTGATACGAAGCTCTTGATTAACATTAATGTGAAGGGTACAGATTCTTTGTTCTAACATGGGACATTGGACAAATGGGATTGTGTACATTATTTGAAAATGATGGCTTAGATAGCACTGAATATGAGCAATGCTGGAGGTAGATAGGGTATCCCAGTCTAAAGAATGGGAAATGGACAACCTATTTTGAGCATCTAATTAATGCAAACTGAGTCGCTTTAGAGAGAAATAAGACTAGGACTGGGGCCGGGGCCGGGGCCGGGGCTGGGGCTGGGGCTGGGGCCGGGGCTGGGCTCAGGGCAGGGGCGGAGGCAGGGGTCGGGCAGGGGCTGGGGCTGGGGCTGGGGCTGGGGCCGGGGCGGGGCCGGGGCTGGGGCGGGGCTGGGGCTGGGGAAGGAGCTGGGCTAGATGGGGGATTGCTGGGAGCAGCACTGGAAGCAGGGCACAATAGAAAATTCAAATTGTGGGCATTAATACTCCAATATAAGAGATTTTAGTAGAGGAAACAAGACTGCAGCAATTCAAGTTTCCTGCCTGATAGGTTGGTCATTAGTGCAGCATTAGGATGGAACAAAAGCAAGGCCTAGGCTGGAGTGGACCTTCAAATACTCCTTTTTACATTCTGTCATGAAGTTAAAATTTTAATTATTTCTGTGCAGAAAACTCTTTAAAAATCCAAAGGGAAGTAGTTTATTGATTTCAAAGCAAAAATTTTAAAAAATTTAAATGCCAAATTTTTTAAGTATCTACAGCCAAAAAGAAAAGTTTAAGCAATCTGTAAATAAATTTTAAAGTTCCAAGAATTTTAAGGAACCCCAAAATGAAAATTCATTAAGTGTAACTGAAGTGAATTCTACAAATAAAGCCCCTAAATACATTTCCATAAGTCACTTAAGACTTAAAAACGAATACTAGCAAACCACATGAACTACATTATGATTGATATCCAAGATATAAACCAATCAAAATCTGACCCCAGCATTAGCCACGGGGTAGGTGTTCCTCTTGAGGAAGGCAGGAATTCCTCTTCTGCCACCTGTTGGCCAACGATCATCTGCAATCTATTCTGGTCCTTGCCACGACTCACCCGCCATGACACAATTGGCAGGCATGGAGCATTGCCTCTGGCCACAGTGCATTACTGCAGAGGCCAGTGGGGGGCCAGACTAGCCTTAGGCCACGGCACCTATGCAGAGGAATGGCATGAGGTTCAACCTGCACAGCCAAATACCCAGCACTGCGAGAAACAGTGCTGGAGGGGAGGGAGCGAGTGAGAGGGGAGGGAGGTGGAAAGGCCAGATGTCCTTGGAAAGACCTTGAGTACCACCCCACTGGGGGCAGACATACAAACGTGGCTCCTTTGCTGCTTCCTCCTGACTAGCTAAATAAAGACCACACCGAGGTACTATGCTAACAGTCTAATTCCATCCGCCACCACGATGTGGCTGTACTTAATTTTACCACCTTTCTGATTGGGTGGGTCATGTGGCAATCCAACACTGTCCAGCCCACCCTCTCCCACTTTCGCGGCAAACACTGCAAGCGCGGCAAACCCCGCCATCTTTAACAATGCGGCAGGCCCACCTGGTGCAAAGCCCGCCACGAATGTACAGGGCAGAAACACCCGCCATGACGTCCACGTGACAGACTGCCATGACATACACATGACAAGGTCTGCCATATTGTCCCTGAGGCAAAACCTGTCAGGAAATGCACACGGCAAAGACAAGAGCCCGCCATGTTTTACACTGCGGCAAGTACTTCTGCCGCCATCTTTTACTATGTAACAGAATATTTCCACCGCCATGCTGTGGCCGAGAACAAAGACACCACCATGATGTGGCCTTCCCGCCATTTAAACTGCAGCAAATTTGGATCCGCCATTTTAGACACTTAACAAAGCAGACAGCCATGCTGAGCAATGCCGCAACGAGTCAAAATCGCCATTTTGAACCCTGTGCCTAAATATTCTCCCTCTCATTTTCGACTAGTCCCTTATGACAGGGCAATCCTTTCTTACTACCTCACCATACCACAACTCATGTAAAGCTCCTAACAAGCCCCAAATCGGCTCATTCAAAACCTGTACCTCATGCAATGCATATAACTGCCTCTGCCTGTCTGTTTATCCACCTTGCCTTCCTGATTTATACTTAGTTCAAACAACTAGCCCTCAGCCGAGCTGGGCAACAGATCTAAAGTGGCAGCCATCTTTCCTCCCCAGCCTGACCAACCCCTTAGCCTAACTGCAAAGTCATCTCCCAGCCAAAGCCGTAGGTCCACTCACACACCAAACGATTAGCAGCAAAAATTTGTAGCCATTCCAGATAGTACAATGAACACAAAACCCAATACTTTTCCATCCACAGAAAGCCTGGCTGGGCGATGAAAAAAAAAATCTAAGCAGGTATCCGCAGCCCCGATGGGCAAGAAAAAAAATTAAAAGCAGGTATCCGAGGCCCCGATGGGCCAAAAAATAAATTTAAAAAAGCAGGTATCCATTGCCCCGATGGGCCAGGGGTGGACTGGGGGGGACATAACGACACAGCAGGTATCCAAGGCCCCGATGGGCTAAGGGGAAAAAAAAATTAAAAGCAGGTATCCAAGGCCCCGATGGGCAAATTAAAAAAAAAAATTGAAAAGCAGGTATCCATGGCCCCGTTGGGCAAAAAAATAATGGCCAAACCAGGTATCCACAGCCCCGATGGGCAAAATATAGAAAAGAGGAGGAAAAAGAAAACTAAACCACAAAAAAAAGCAGAGGCATCAACCAAAAGTCATTCCAAGGAAAAATTCCTTCAAAATGCAATATTGCTTTAGAATATCCCAGATATGTGAAAAGCAGGGAGGTGATGTCAAGAAAGTACTAGGAGAAAGTGTATAATTTTAGAAATATTTTATGGAATTTTGGTGGATTTTTAAAAAGTAATACGCCATAAGGTGTGGCTGGAGACGAAAATGTTCCAGAAAGAACCACACGGGCAGAGATCCACTATGAGCAGCTCACTGCCCGGCAAAAGAAGAAATATGGCGGCAGCCCCAGACTGCAGTGCTTTAAGAAGGGTGGGGGAGGGGACTGAAGGCGGAGGGTGCCGAAGAGGCGTGGCCTAGAAGATTGAAAGCCAGACATCTTTGTGATTTAGCTGGCTCAAAATTTACCAGTAACAAGAAAAAGGAAGATTTCAAGAAAATACCAACATATTAAAAATAACACCAGACTGGTGGTAGACTTCATTTCTTGTCCAGGAACCACCAAGGTCAATGGGTTTTCCACAAAATAGGGATGTTGAGTAAGTCAAATTAGATAACCCATGCTAAAATCGTCCACAAATGGCACAGCAAATGAAAAAGTTTTAGTCTAGTTTGGTTTTAAAATAGGAAGAAGGGGGAGGTAGAACTTTGATATGTTGATAAAGTATCCAAATACCTCATTCAGCCAGAATGTATAACTTCCCCACCATTTGAACCAAAGAAGCTAAGGTGGGTTGGTACATTAAGGTTAGAACCCTCTTCAAGGACTTCCGCTTCCATTATCTAATGTGGCGGTGCAGATATATTCCTTGGTTTTATAGATTATGAAGCACAGGCCCATAAAGGTTACATGATGTGCATGAGGTCACACACCATGATTCTGAGTCCGTGTATTTTCTACTCCAGCACTCTTCCTTTGTATGGCGCATGATCATAGAAGACTGAAAGTGCTTATTGGTTGACCAGTGAGCAAGAGAGAGGAAGAAAAGGAAGATATTTCACAGAATGCCAATGTGGCCCCTAAATAATCAAGAAGGGGTACTCTGTGTGCCCTGTTTATAATTTTTAAACTGTGAATTATTAATCTTAAGTATTTTCCCATTTCCTCCATGAATCTGATAACCCCAACATTGACCCCAACCATAAAAGCACAGTAGTGAAGTTCACGCACCAGCAGTATCTGGTAAGAAAACGTTCATATAAGAAACCTGGCTATTTCAGTGAGAAAAAAATAAGCTCATAACCTGTCCTATGTTATTTATTAGAGAAACAATAGCCTATGTTATTTATTAGAGAAACAATAGAGAATAGGAAGGAGACAATGGAAACAATGTCACACAACTCCTCCAAAGCAAAAGGATACATTGCCAGTCCACTGGCTGAACTGGAAAGTGTAACTGTCAGCCCAAATAGTATCAGGTAGGCATGCCCTCCCCTCTCTAGATAAATAATAAAGTATGTAAAATGTTCTTCCTTAAAAAATACACTCCATCTTCTAAGTGCGTTTGATTCACAAAAAAAGTAATCTGACTTGTTATTTCCAATGAGGGATATTGCATTGTAAGAGTGGTACCCTTGAGAAGACAATGTTTAACACAAAGAGACTAATAATAGAATTTCAGTCTAGAAGGTAATTTTCCACAGGAGCCTTCCTGAATACCCAAAAATTAAACTATAGAGCAAAAGCCTACAAAGAAGACCTGCTATGCTCTCCAGATTCAGGGCAGGAAATGGGATATATATATAAATATATAAATTCTGAATGTCCTTAAACCAAGATTTCACCCTAATTGAGGCTTTAACAAGTTTCTAGTGAAATGAATAGGGGGAAAGGAGTCTTGCATTGTATAGATTGATAAATCGAGACTGAGGGATGTTGAGTTCTTTGCTTTTGGTTTAAAAGCTAGTATGAGCATGAGGATCCCAAAGAATAGGCCCTTGGACTCAGATAACTTTGGTTGAACTTTAGTGAAATAACCCTGTTGACAAGACTGTCCTGTGTATCAGATCTCTCTAGTGAGAATTGTGGAATTGTATGGAGCTTTAAATCACTGTAATGATCATGGTATATTTGAAAAATAACCATATCTGTAAAAGGCAGCTACAGCCACTTTTGTATCGCAGTCATAAGAAAAAAAAAAGGGTATATAAGTAGTATTCCCTTAGCATCTGGGATCTCAGCCTCGACTAACCAGCAGGACCCAAAAATCAAGCCAACTACCACCAGCAGCAACACTATCAGGCCACCTAGACTGATCTTAAACTCGTTCTCCATAGGCCATGAATCCCCAGGAATCTGATTCTCCTACAGAATTTAGCCTGTTTCAGCCGATTATGTCTTTAGCACAAGCTACCAATTATTAGGGTGATTAGGCCTTGCAATGTGACTCTGTCCAGTAGAATTTCCTACAATTGTGGCAACGTTCTCTACTTTAAAGACCTTGGATTAGAGGAAATTTTGATAAACAATATTCAAAGAGCATCGACTACAAAAGATTGATAAATTTGACATTTGAAATGAAAACTTTTTGTTTCACAGAAACATCTCACAAGGTGAGACAAGTTATAAACTGCTTGTCCCAGGGTTCTGCGGCCAGGTCCTTGTCCCAGGAGGGTGGCCCAGCCAGCAGATCACTCCCATTGGCTCTCACAGTCATTTCTTTTATGAGATTGAGTGAGATTAGGCCACCAAAATGGTGGTAATATGCTGAGTTGGGGTGGCTCTCACTCATATCTAACACAGGACATTTTCAGGCTCTCGGCTACCAAGGTCCACAGCTGATGCTTAAGCTAAAAGACCTCCAGAGGCAAGAAATCTATATGATTTCCAAAGAGCCATTGCATTGGAAGTAGTAACAGTGTTGCTACCTTTTTCTTGTAATGGAAGATATGAAATTAGCCAGGTATGGTGCACTGGACAATAAAGAACATGAAGAAATGATTTCTTTTCAAATGAAAAGGAAGAGATGGTGCATAGACATTATGAAGAATTTTCACATGAACTGTTGAATAAACATATAAGTTTCTCTTCTCTATTATTCCAAATCATCATTACTAAATTACTATACCTCTTGTGGGCCCATGAATTTTATAATACATTTTTAATCAGGTTACTTACCTAGAAAGGGATTCTCCAAAAATATTTGCCTAGGGCCCTGCATGCCCTGGAGCAGACCCACTCTCTGCTGCCGTTTATCAACTTCAGGCTTTAGTTATCCCACACACACCCCATCCCCCACCCCACTGCCACCCTCAGTCCTCCACTTCACACTTTCCTTCATAGCCTGGCTTTACTTTCAGTACTGCTCGGCTTCATTTTATAAACATGTTGGGATCATAGGTGTGGAAACTGAGACACTAGAAAGAAAAATGACTTGTGCAAAGTCAAGTAGCTAGTCAGAGTTGGACCAAAATGGGGATGTTCCAGGCATATTTTCTGGGGCTATACCCAAGCTGTGTCCACATCCTCTACTTTGGACTC
This sequence comes from Smutsia gigantea, assembly GCA_032199065.1. NCBI lineage: Eukaryota > Metazoa > Chordata > Mammalia > Pholidota > Manidae > Smutsia > Smutsia gigantea. The sequence goes on along the minus strand of JAVSCE010000764.1, from coordinate 32,423 downwards.
CCAAATGCATGGTATACAAGAATTATATGGGGGAAGGAATCAAGATCCCTTTTAAAAGGTTCTGAGTATTCTACTTCTAGGCATGTCACTTTGTTAACCTGTATTTCCCCTTCCCTGTACAACTAGCTCAAAAACAGGCAGAAAACATCTGATTTAGCCACCAGATGGCAGCATGAAATTATCAGAGAGGCACTGAGCCAGACAGTGGGAAAGGAGCCAAGGTTTTACAACAAGCCCAACTAAGTTCTGAATTGAAAGGGAAAAGTCTCATTCATACAAGTTTAGTATCCGAAGAAAGTAAAAGAAAAGTACTCAACTCCCTCTAATTTGAATGGCCTCCCTTAGTGGGAGTTTGACCTTGGCTTCAAGGCAGTACCATTTAAGGAAGACTTTGATAAAGCATTCAGAGTCGAATTAGCAGGCTGGTGGGGGCCCTGCAAGCCATCTTCAGTGAAAAGCAGTTAAAGGAACCAGGACATATTACGGAGAAGAGAATACTTGGGAAAGGGCTCTTTACAACTCACAAGAACTGTCTGCAGTGGGAGGAAGCAACGATTAGCCTTACTGTGTGTAGCTCTATATAAATAAGGATGTCTGAATACTCTTAGCTGTCCAAAGCTGGAACAGACTGCCTCCAGAATTGGTGAGATGCTAATCCCTGAAGGTATGTAAGCCAACTGTGGATTTTATGGGGATGCTATGTAGAGAGTCATCAGATAGAAAAGTTGGGCCACATGCTCTCTAAGGATCTTCTAACTAGCTCAAGATCCTATGAACCTCATCAGAGTATCTGAGGCATTCCTCTAATTCTGTTCCACCACACACACATGCCATTTGCCATTTAGAGGGTATATCAAGATGTTGGGAGGGGTTGTTATGTTTATCAAAGAACATGGAGTTGCACATGTCACATCTCCACAAGTATATATTTAATAATTATACATTTAATTGTATACATACTTTACACCGAAGGTTAAAATACTATAAAGAAATATTGAACTCTGTTAATGACATACACATGGAGTGTCAGAGGTATGTGGAAGTCTGCAACTTCTTTGAAATGCATCGAAGCATAATGGACTGGTAGGTAAGTGGTTATATGATGAAAAATAAGTATAAGAGCATGTTAATGGTAAAACCTATGTGGTGGGTCTTCACTGTACTATTCTTTCATCTTTGCTGCATGACTGAAATTTTCATGATTCAAGTGAAATGTTGGGCATGGGTGACAACACTGAGAATGAAGGAGGAGGATGCTCCAAGGATTCATCTCTTCACTGAAGCAACCATTAAACTGGGAAAACCTGTCAGAATCAACCCTCTCAGAACCCAGGAGTCTAAGTTAAAAAACAACTTAGAGTAACCAGAGGAGTGTTGAATGAAGAAAGACTGCAAAATACAGTAAGTGAAAATTACAGTATCTTTGCTTGCCCACTTACCACTCCCCATTTTCCAGCTGGGTAGCTGCTGTGGGAGTGGCAGCCTGTACTCCTATTTGACTTACTGGTGCCAGAGGGGACAACAGAGGACTTGTTCTATTAAAAAAAAAACTTACAAAAATTACTACAAACTTAGAGAAATAAAAAGACCTTGCCTTTTTTATTTTTATAAGGTTGTAATAAGTGATTATCACATAATGACAAGTGATACTTATGATCAACTGATGGCCAAAATTTTTAATAACCTAGATGAGATGGAGAAATCCCAACAAACACACAAAGTACCAAATCTGGCTCAAGAAGAACTAAAAAAACCTGAATAAACCCATAACAAGAAAGGAGATTGAATCAGAATGAATAGCTTCCCAATAAAGAAAAATCCAGGACCAGATGGCTTCACTAGTGAAATTTACCAAAAGTTAGAGGAAGAATTAACACCAATTATTCTCAAACTTCTAAAAGTAAGAGAAGGAAGCACCTCCTAACTCATTCTAGGACACCAAAGCCAGGCAAAGACACCACAAAACAAGAAAGGCAAAGACTAATATTCTTTATGTACATAGATGCAAAACTTCTGAACAATTACTAGCAAACTGAATGCAGCAGCATATTAAAAGGATTATACACCCTGACAATTATAATTTACCCAAGGAGTGCAAGAGTGTTTCAACATATAAATATCAATCAATGAATTACATCACACTGATAGAGTGAAAGAAACATGATCATCTTAATTGATGTAGAAAAAGTATTTGATGAAATTCAACAGTTTATAATCATAAAAAGTTGGAAAACTAGAAATAGTAGGGAACTTCCTCACAGGATAAAGGGCACTAAAAACAGACACACACACACACACACACACACACACACACACACACACAGAGCTAATATGTTCAGTGGTGAAATTCTGAAAGTTTCCCCTCTAACATCAAGAACAAAACAAGGATGCCTGCTTTCAACAGTGCAATTCAACATTGCTCTGGAAGCTCTAAAGAGAGCACTTGGGCAAGAAAAAGGTATAAAAGGCATTGAAATAGGAAAAGTACAAGTAAAACTACTACTATTCATAAACGACAGAATCTCATATATATATACATATATATGTATATAATCTTAAAGCATCCAGAAAAAAACAATCAGTGGCAATAAATGAATTTAATAATCGTGCAAGATAAAATATCAGTTTTATTTCTCTAACACTTGCAATGAGCAATTTGAAAAGAAAATTAAGAATATTATTCACAATAGCCAGAAGGTAGAAACAACCTAAATTTCAACTGATGAACGGATAAACAAAATGTGTTATACCCAATGGAATATTATTCACAATAAAAAGAATGATGAACTAAGATATGCTACAAAGTAGATGAACCCTGAAAATATGCTAATTAAAAGAGGCCACACACAAAAAGGCCACATATTGCTTGATTTTATTTATATGAAGTATCTATGCCAAAGCAAATCCATAGATTCAAAAAAGGAGATTTATGATTGCTAGGAGCTGGACGGATGGAGAGAATGGGAATGGCTGCTTAATGGGAGAGGTTTTCTTTTCGGATGGAAATTTTGGAACTACATAGTACAGATAGTTGCACAACATATGAATGTAATAAATGTCACTGAATTGTATTTTTAGATAATTTAGGTATGTTTTCTTTTATGTGTATTTTATTTTATTTCATTTCATTTATTTTAATTTTTTATTAAGGTATTATTTATATACCATCTTATGAAGGTTTCACATGAAAAAACAATGTGGTTACTACACTTACCCATATTATCAAGTCCCCACCCATACCGCATTGCAGTCAGTGTCCATCAGTGTAGTAAGATGCCACAGACTCACTATTTGCCTTCTCTGTGCTACACTGTTTTCCCTGTGACCCATCAAACGGTGTGTACTGAACATAATACCCCTCAATCCCCTTGTTCCTTCCTCCCCACCCAACCTCCCACACCCCTCCCCTTTGGTAACCGCTAGCCCTTCTTGGAGTCTGTGAGTCTGCTGCTGTTTTGTTCTTTCAGTTTTGCTTCGTTGTTATACTCCACAAATGAGGGAAATTATATGGCCCTTGTCTTTCTCCACCTGGCTTATTTCACTGAGCATAATATCCTCCAGCTCCATCCATGTTAATGCAAATGGTAGGATTTGTTTCTTTCCTATGGCTAAATAGTATTCCATTGTGTATATGTACCACCTCGTCTTTGTCCATTCATCTACTGATGGAGACTTAGGTTGCTTCCATATCTTGGCTATTGTAAAAAGTGCTGCGATAAACATAGGGGTGCATATGTCTTTTTGAATCTGAGAAGTTGATTCTTTGGGTAGATACCAAGGAGTGGGATTCCTGGGTCAAATGGTATTTGTACCTTTAGTTTTTTTGAGGAACCTCCATATTGCTTTCCATAATGGTTGAACTAGCTTACATTCCCACCAGCAGTTTAGGAGGGTTCGTTCTGCTTTCTCAACATCCTTGCCAGCATTCGTTGTTCTTAGTCTTTTGGATGCTGGCCATCCTTACTGGTGTGAGGTGATATCTCATTGTGGTTTTAATTTGCATTTCCCTGATGATTAGTGATATGGAGCATCTTTTCATGTGTCTGTTGGCCATTTGAATTTCTTCTTTGGAGAACTGTCTCTTCATATCCTCTGCCCATTTTTTAATCGGGTTATTTGGTTTTGGGTGTTGAGGCATGTGAGTTCTTTATGTATTTTGGATGTTCACCCCTTGTTGGATATGTCGTTCACAGATATATTCTCCCATACTGTAGGATGCCTTTTTATTCTGTTGATGGTGTCCTCCTTTGCTGTATAGAAGCTTTTTAGTTTGATGTAGTCCCATGAGTTCATTTTTGCTTTTGTTTCCCTTGCTCAAAGAGGTGTGTTCAGGAAGAGGTTGCTCATGTTTATTTTCAAGAGATTTTTGCCTATGTTGTCTTCTAAGAGTTTTATGGTTTCATGACTTATATTCAGGTCTTTGATCCATTTTGTGTTTACTTTTGTTTATGGGGTTAAACAATAATCCAGTTTCATTCCCTTGCATGTAGCTGTCCAGTGTTGCCAACACCAGTTGTTGAAAAGGCTGTCATTTCCCCATTGTATGTCCATGGCTCCTTTATCATATATTAATTGTCCATATATGCTTGGGTTTATATCTGGGCTCTCTAGTCTGTTCCATTGGTCTATGGTTCTGTTCTTTTGCCAGTATCAATTGTCTTGATTACTGAGGCTTTGTAGTAGAGCTTGAAGTTGGGGAGCATAATTCCCCTAGCTTTATTCTTCCTTCTCATGATTGCTTTGGCTATTCGGAGTCTTTTGTTGTTCCATAAGAATTTTAGAACTATTTGCTTTAGTTCATTGAAGAATGCTGTTGGTATTTTGATAGGGATTGCACTGAATCTGTAGATTGCTTTAGGCAGGATGGCCATTTTGACAATATTAATTCTTCCTATTCATGAGCACAGGATGTGTTTCCATTTATTGGTATCTTCTTTAATTTCTCTCATGAGTGTCTTGTAGTTTTCAAACTATAGGTCTTTCACTTCTTTGGCTAGGTTTATTCCTAGGTATTTTATTCTTTTGGATACAATTGTGAATTGAATTGTTTTCCTGATTTCTCTTTCTGCTAGTTCATTGTTAGTGTATAGGAATGCAACAGATTTCTGTGTATTAATTTTGTATCCTACAACTTTGCTGAAATCAGATATCAGATCTAGTAGTTTTGCAGTGGATTCCTTAGGGTTTTTTATGTACAATATCATGTATCTGCAAATAGTGACAGTTTAACTTCTTCCTTATCAATCTGGATGCCCTTTGTTTCTTTGTGTTGTCTAATTGCTGTGACGAGGACCTCCAGAACTATGTTGAATAAAAGTGGAGAGAGTGGGCATCCTTGTCTTGTTCCTGATATTAAAGGAAAGACTTTTAGCTTCTCACTGATAAGTATGATGTTGGCTGTTGGTTTGTCATACATGGCCTTTATTATGTTGAGGTACTTGCCCTCTATACCCATTTTCTTGAGAGTTTTTATCATGAATGGGTGTTATATTTGGTCAAATGCTTTTTTTGGCATCTATGGAGATGATCATGTGTTTTTTTGTCCTTCTTTTTGTTGATGTGGTGGATGATGTTGGTGGATTTTCTAATATTATATCATCCTTGCATCCCTGGAATAAATCCTACTTGATCATGGTGGGTGATTTTTTAATATATTTTTGAATTCGGTTTGCTAATATTTTGTTGAGTATTTTGGCATCTATGTTCATCAGGGATACTGGTCTGTAATTTTTTTTGTGTGTGTGTGGTGTCTTTGCCTGGTTTTGGTATTAGAGTAATGCTGGCCTTGTACAATGAGTTTGGAAGTATTCCCTCTTCTTCTACTCTTTGGAAAACTTTAAGGAGGATGGGTATTAGGTCTTCACTAAATATTTGATAAAACTCAGTGGTGAAGCCACCTGTTCCAGGTCTTTTGTTCTTAGGTTTTTTTTTTTTATTACCAGTTCAATTTCGTTGCTGGTAATTAGTCTGTTCAGATTTTCTGTTTCTTCCTATGTCAGCCTTGGAAGGTTGTATTTTTCTAGAAAGTTGTCCATTTCCTCTAGGTTATCCAGTTTTTAGCATATAATTTTTCATAGTATTGTGTAATAATTCTTTGTATTTCTGTGGTATCCATAGTTATTTTTCCTTCCTCATTTCTGGTTCTGTTAATGTGTGTAGTCTCTCTTTTCTTCTTGATAAGTCTGGCTAGGGGTTTATCTATTTTGTTTATTTTCTCAAAAACCAGCTCTTGCTTTCATTGATTCTTTCTATTGTTTTACTCTTCTCGATTTTATTTATTTCTGCTCTTATCTTTATTATGTCCCTGCTTCTACTGATTTTAGGACTCATTTGTTCTTCTTTTTCTAGTTTCATTAACTGTGAGTTTAGACTGTTCATATGGGATTGTTCTTTTTCCTTAGGTAGGCGTGTACTGCAATATACTTTCCTCTTAGCATGGCTTTCGCTGCATCCCACAGATTTTGCAGTGTTGAATTATTGTTGTCATTTGTCTCCATATATTGCTTGATCTCTGTTTTTATTTGGTCATTGATACATTGGTTATGTAAGAGCATGTTGTGAAGCCTCCGTGTGTTTGTGGGATTTTTCATTTTCTCTCGGTAATTTATTTCTAGTTTCACACCTTTGTGGTCTGAGAAACCGGTTGGTAAAATTTCAATCTTTTTGACACTACCGAGGCTCTTTTTGTGGCCTAGTATATGATCTATTCTTGAAAATGTTCCATGTGCACTTGAGTAGAATGTGTATTCTGCTGCTTTTGAGTGTAGAGTTCTGTAGATCTCTGTTAGGTCCTTCAGTTCTAATGTGTTGTCCAGTGCCTCTGTCTCCTTACTTATTTTCTGTCTGGTTGATCTGTCCTTTGGAGTGAGTGGACTGTTGGAGTCTCCTAGAATGAATGCATTGCATTCTATTTCCCCTTTTAATTGTTAGTATTTGTTTCACATATGTAGGTGCTCCTGTGTTGGGCGTATAGATATTTATAATGGTTACATCTTCTTGTTGGATTTACCCTTTTATCATTATGTAATGTCCTTCTTTTTCTCTTGTGACTTTCTTTGTTTTGAAGTCTATTTTGTCTGATAAAAGTACTACAACTCCTGCTTTTTTCTCCTCATTAGTTGCATGAAATATCTTTTTCCATCCCTTCACTTTTAGTCTGTGTATATCTTTGGGTTTGAAGTGAGTCTCTTGTAGGCAGCATATATATGGGTCTTGTTTTTTTATCCATTCAGTGACTCTATGTCTTTTGATTGTTGCATTCAGACCATTTACATTTAGGGTGATTATCAATAGGTATGTAATTATTGCCATTGAAGGCTTCAGATTCGTGGTTACCAAAGGTTCATGGTTAACTGCTTTACTATCTAAGAGTCTAATGTAACTCACTTAGTATGCGATTATAAACACAATCTAAAGGTTCTTTTTTTCTCCTCCTTTTTCTTCCTCCTCCATTCTTTATATATTAGGTGTCATATTCTGTACTCTGTCTTTTCTTTGATTGACTTTGTGGGTAGTTAATTTAATTTTGCATTTGCTTGGTAATTAACTGTTCTACTTTCTTTACTGTCATTTTATTACTTCTGGCGACAGCTGTGAAACCTTAGGAACACTTCCATTTATAGCAGTCCATCCAAAATACACTGTAGAGATGGTTTGTGGGAGGTAAATTCTCTCAGCTTTTGCTTATCTGTAAATTGTTTAATCCCTCCTTCAAATTTAAATGATAATGTTGCTGGATAAAGTATTCTTGGTTCAAGGCCCTTTTGCTTCATTGTATTAAATACATCATGCCACTCCCTTCTGGCCTGTAACGTTTCTGCTGAGAAGTCTGATGATAGCCTGATGGGCTTTCCTTTGTATGTGATCTTATTTCTCTCTCTGGCTGCTTTTAATAGTCTGTCCGTATCCTTGATCTTTGCCATTTTAATTTTATGTGTCTTGGTGTTGTCTTCATTGGGTCCCTTGTGTTGGCAGATATGTGTACCTCCATGGCCTGAGAGACTTATCTCCTTCCCCAGATTGGGGAAGTTTTCAGTAGTTACCTTCTCAAAGACACTTTCTATCCCTTTTTCTCTCATCTCTTCTGGTACCCCTATAATACGAATATTGTTCCGTTTGCATTGGCCACCCAGTTCTCTTAATATTCTTTCATTGTTAGAGATCCTTTTTTCTCTCTGTGCTTCAGTTTCTTTGTGTTCCTCTTCTCTAATTTCTGTTTCATTTATTTTCTCCTCCACCATGTCTAATCTGCTTTTAAAACCTTCTGTTGTGTGTTTCATTTCTGATACTGTGTTCCGTAAGGATTGGGTCTCCGACCGGAATTCATTCCTGAGTTCTTGAATATTTTTCTGTACCTCCATGATCATGTTTATGACTTTTATTTTCAAATCTCTTTCAGGAGGATTCATGAGGTCGATTTCATTTGACTTTCTCTGGTGTATTTATAATTTTGCTTTGAACCAGGTTCCTTTGATGTTTCATATTTGTATGTGGTACCCTGTAGGGCACAGAATGTCTACTCTCTGGAGCTGCTCAGCCCCTGGAGCAATGTCGGGGGTCGCAGGGGAGTGGTGTTCGTGCCTGGGGGGAGGAAATAGCTTTTTCGTGCTTTCTGGCTGCTATGCCTATCTCCACTGCCAGAACCAGGGGGCAGAGCACACAGGTATAATCCTCTATGCTTTGCATTTGTAGCTGCTGTAGGCAGGGCTTCCTTCTGGCTGGCCTGACAGCAGGGCAGGGTTTGATGGTTTGCGAGCCAGGTGCAGGCTGGCTGGGTGGGAGGTGCAGCAGTCTGCGTATCACGGAGGGTGGGGGGGCCTTATAGCTGCATAGCCAGCCAGGGGTTGGAGCGCCTGAAGATCTTGAAAGCTCCCAGCCTGCTGGGCAGAGTGCACCTGGACAATTTTGTCTACCTGTCCTTTTCTCCTGAGCAGTAAGCTCTGTGCAATCCTTGCCCCTTTAGCAGCCCTCTTGCTTTTAGGAAGTCTCTCAGACTTCCTGCCTTTCTTTTGTCCCAGATCAGCCAGGTAAGGATCCCTGTTTTCCACAAGCAGCTGGAATCTCAGTCTTTCCAAGTATTCTGCCTGTCTTAGCTTTCCAACAGCCATAATCATGAGAGCATCATGTAATGTAGGTTTGTGCTCCCAGAGCAGATCTCCAGAGCTAGGTGTTCAGCAGTCCTAGGCCTGCACTCCCTCCCCACTTTGTTTCTCTTCCTCCTGCCTGTGAGCTAGGGTGGGGGAAGGCCTTGGGTCCCACCAGGCCACGGCTGTGGTACGTTCCCCTGTTAGTGAGGTTTATTCTTTTCTCTAGGTGTTTGCCGTCTGGTGCAGCCTCTTTCCTGTTGCTCTCTCAGGATCAGTTGTAGTAATTGTATTTTTGTATTATATGCAGTTTTAGGAGGAAGCCTCTGTCTCACCTCTTATGCCACCATCTTTAATCTCCTCTTTTATGTGTATTTTATAATAATTGTATAAAGGAAAATGTTGGGATAAAAATGGGGGAGGTCATGGAGATATTGGAGTCCTGTTTCACCATTTAAAAAATGTGATGACACTGAAGGAGATAAAAGCCCGGCAACTTCAAGCCATTCCATCTACTCCAGGTGAAGTACCAAACCAATGGGTAAAGCTATCTTGGATTTTCCAGGCCCAGTGAAGCTCCCAGTTGAAATTAGCCTCATGAATGGAAATGCCACATAAATCAGAACTGCTCAGGTGAGACCAGCCACTCCATGGAATCATGAGAAATAAATTCTTTATGTTTTAGGCCAAAAAATAAGAATGTAAATGTAGCCCTGTATGAATCTGCAGCATATCCAAGTTTACTCCTTCAAAGAAGAGGAGATAAGAAGAGACTGCAGCTCACCTCTTAGAAAGAAATTCAAAAAGTAAGCTTGACCTTGAATAATAACCCACCGGCCACTGCCTTGGTCACAGTTCTGAGATTCAGAGGCAGTCATCAGTAAAAGAGGAATATCCATACTTGACACTCAGAGCCACATATATTTTCTTTCTCATCACCTCTAAATTTAATCCTTTTCAAATTAGGATATTTGGCTGTTGCACATAGAGTTATTTTTCTAGTTGATAGATACCAGTCTAATGGGCTTTCTTTAGTCAGTGGTTCTTAATGAGTGGTGGATTCAGCAAAGCAGGAGCATCAGAATCACTTCACGTTGTTTGATTGTACTGGCTTCATTTCTCTGCTGTGATAATAACTACCATCATATATTGAGCACTTACTCCATGGCAAAAACTTTAAATATATTATTTTAATTGATGCTTACAAAGGCATTATAAATAATCTTCATCATATGGATGCAGAAATCAATCTCAGAGATGTGAGGTGACAGGGTCACCTCAAGCTAGGAATGGGAAAGGCTGACATTTGAACTTGGTCTGTCTCAATGCCAGAGTCCATGATATAAGCACGACATTACATTGTAATCATATCCTATCTGTTGGGAGCTAATCACAACAAACTGACACATGAAGCCCTGCTGTGAATCTTAGTCAGAAAGGAAAAAAATCAAGGTAAGAGCTTAAATTCAGAGCTGCCAAGTCCATCATTTTAAAGCCTAACGCCATCCTATCTTGTCTAAGAGTATTCCTTTAGCGGCCCAAACCAGATTTTCCTATCTTACAAATTTTGTAACATGTGGCATAGCCATCCTAGTTTAACCCCTTGGCCCTTTGAGATTTAAAGTACTATAGGCCAACTTACTGTAAGAGGAAACAAGTGTTATGTAAAGTTGCTTTGAAAATGGTTTTCCTATGAAAAACGCTTGCTCCCTGCCAAATGAAGCCTTCCTCTCTTCCCCCCAAAATTCCTAACACACTTCAGTGTGAGAACAGCACAGTTTCCTTTTATTTCAATGAAGATCTTTCTTATACAAAATGCATGTTTCCTAAGCAGTTCTTCTCCTTACTTTCAAGCAATGGTATTCTTTCATGTCCTGTTCTCAAAATTCCACCAGCAAAAATAGTGCAGTGCTATCTTATGTCATTGTCCAGGAACAGACAGGATGGTAGAGACAGATGAGCAATGGCACAGAATGTTGTCCAGAAATTATTATCAACCATACCAACTGCAAATCACCAAGTAAGTTAAAGCAAACTTCCCTTCAAACAGATATTAAAACACGGGATGCAGAGGTGATGTCAGGAACATGGTGAATTAGAAGATTCCAGTCTTCATCCCCCGACTAAAGCAATTAGACAGCCATCCATCAAGGAAAATTACCCCAGGAGGATTGAAGAGTCAAATTAAGAAACTACACCAACACAGAGGAGCAAAAAAAAAAAAAATGGAGAATAACCACAAAGGATTATTGGGGAGATCAGCTTAGCTCAGATCTCTGGATGTAGCTAAGAAGAAAGAGGAAGGCTGGGGGCTGTCAGAATCAGTCATAGAGCAAGTGCCATTACAATCCTCAGCAGCCTGCTTTGTGGAGGACCCCAGAAGCTTTGACCTCTGAGGACCTCAATAGCCCCTGTGAGAGCCGTGGAGTCCTCACAGCTCTCACAGTGAAGAACCCTGTAGTGTTTGTGAGTATAGACCCTAGTAGCCTGCTCTGCAGAGGACACCAGCAGCATTTACCACTGAGGTAATGAATAGCCATCACCACCATGGACCAGGGAGATGATCACCCCCAAGAAAGGAGGGTGCTGCTGCATCCCCACCCCATGAGAATGAGCTGCTCTTGCACTGCCCTGGGAGTAGGTTTGCCAACCCCCAACCCATGCATTCTCCAGATCAGAAGCCATGGCATCTCTGTGTATGCCTGCACTTCAGAATCCAGTTCTGCAGCTACTCCACACACATCCGTGTTCCAGACCCCAACTATGTAGCTGTTCCATGGGTGCCTGTGTCTCAGGCACCAGAGTTCTACCAGTGTGGGCTACTTAATGCTCTGTATGCAGAGCTTCTGCCTCTCTCTGAGCATTTATATGTACTGTGGACCCCAGATCTATGGCCACTTGGAACATGCCTATGTCCCAGGCAACAAGACCACCTCTGAGGCAGGCTAGCCAGTGCCTTAGACCCTGGAGCCACTAACATTTTAGGAGCTCCTAAATTCCAGACCCTTGCTCCAAGGCTGCTCCACAGACACCTGTATATCAGACATCAGTACCACCACCACCATGAGGGTGCCCATGAGCTGGATCCAGTACTAAGAGGAATTCCTTAGGCCATGACACTCCACCTGAGGGAAAAAGAGATTTGGAGGTAACAGCTCCATTCACCACCCCTGTGGATACCTGCAACTGTAGCCATTGGGAACACGTGCAATCTTTGCTGAAACTGGCCTCAGCAGACAGAGCTACATGGAGACTATGGTGCTGGGCCTTTCCTGGAACCAAACCTGTGATGTTTTATGTACCCAGGGCCCTGACATCCACCCCAAGAAAAGGTGAATGTTTCTCAAAAAAAAAAAAAAGTAAATTCTGGAAGAGGTGATTTTTCCATAAAATGCACAGACATCAAAGCAAGGCTACAAAAAATATTACAAAGCAAAGAAACATGATACCATCGAAGGAATACAATAATTTTCCAGTAGCTAACCACAAAGAAATAGAGATCTATGAAATGCTGGACAAAGAATTCAAAATAATTATTTAATGGAAATTCAGGGAATTACAAGAAAGCAAAGATAGATACTCAATGTAATCAGAAAAACAATACAGGAACAAAATGAAAAGTTCAACATAGGGATAGAAATAATAAAAACAACCAAACAAAAATTTTGGAGTTGAAAAATGCAACAAAGAACATTAACAATAGACTTGACTAAGCAGAAGAATCTTTGAACTTGAAGAAAGGTCATTTGAAGTTATCCAGGGACAAAAAATTAAAAAGAATGAAAAAGAGTGAAGAAACCCATCATGAATTCTGGGACACCAGCAAGTGAAATGATGTACTGATCCCTGTCTTCCAACAGAGTTTCAGGAAAGATTCTTCTGACATTAGCCTTATATGGTAATTGAACGGAAGTCTTTGTCCCCGGCAAAAGGGATTTCAGGCACCAGGGAGTATGTGTTTTATTTAAAAACGAGATATACTCATTTAATGACTCTCCTCTGTCATCCTCTTATTTGAGAAAATATAAAAATTTAGGAGCCAAACACTATCCCACATAAGTGCACACATATACACACATTTACAGAGATGTTACCAGAGAGTGATATCAATATGTTGTCTTGCATCCAGCTTTCCTCTTTGTCATGCATATCCCAGGGAAACTAAACTGAGAAGAGTGGTAGGCAGGAGTAAAACAGCTAAGAAACAGAAGAAAACATAACCTGGGTTTGAAAGAATAGGGAAAAAATGAGTTCAGAGCCATTAGACTGTGACCCTGAGTTGCTTACCATTTTTGGAGAGGAGACTCCTGGGGTCGTCATGAGGAAAAGAAGAACTCAAATGAAGTCTAAGGAGTAAGGTCACATCTTTGACTTAAAAAATAAATTAATAAGATTGAATGGAGAAAAAAACCTAAAGATCATCTGCAAGTGCGATATTCCATAAAATACTAAGCAGCAGTGACAATTTCAGGGACCCAACTCTACCTTTTCCAAGCTTAGGACAGATGTGATCTGATGGAGAGGCATCAAGTGGTATGAAGGGATGATCCTTTCAGAGGATTTCTGCTTCCATAAGAAATAACCAATTAGAGCTGAAAACCATAAGCTTAGAAATAAAAAGTTCAGTAACACAGGAAGAGAGAAAAATGCTCCAGTTTGCAGCTCATCATTTCTGACTCTTCAGGTATGGTTAGTAGATGTTCTGCTCTAGAGACCAGGGCCTGCTTGTATGTTGGGAGGCTTGGAGCAAAAAAACATAATCCTTCCCCTGTTTTACCCCATTGTTCCCATTGCAGCTGTTCACATTGTTACTGCTGCCCACACTGCATTGACCTGAGCACTGTTGTTGGTTGGCCCTATCAACCAGGCTAAATATGCCTATTCACCTCCTAACATAGTTCTAGAAGGTTTTGAAAACACTCCCTCTCAGAGAGCTTGGAATGCTATCCAGGTCACTGGGAAGTTGCACAGTCTGTTCTGATGATACCTTGAGTGGGTTACCAGAAGCATGGAGATGTTGGGGCTCAGGTTGAATAAGTGAATATTCTGGAATGGGGTGCCTAAGGTGGTAGCTTTTATAGTCAATAACAGAGTGGACACAGACAAAACCATCAACCCCAGAAAGAGATTTGCTCAGGGAGAATGACAACATTATGTTCTTCTGCATAAATAAAAAGGTGGAGGAGAGAAGAAGTAGAATGAAATATGGCTGGGCTCCAAAGAGAATTTGGTTTTTAGGGGGAGACCCTAAAGGAGCATAATTCTGACTTGGAGCTGTTATAGGCAAAGTTGTCCAGAAACCTGAGTTGGAATAGTAGAGCTGAAGGGAGGGGCATCCTGGATGGGAATAGTTGGGAGAAGAAAATCTGTTGATGAGACAAAGCTGAGTTTATCCTTACCACATTTAGGAAGAAAAATACCTGATGGAAACATATTCCACGTTCTTGCCTAGTCTACCTCCAAATTCTTTTGATGAGGGGGATAAGAGGTAGTTGCTGCTCTGAATAAGCACTTAAAAACTTCCTCTCTGACAAGTCCTTATGGCTACATTTACTAATAGTATATTTTCCACCACTAATACTCTGATCTGCGGTGTATTGTTTTGGAAGTTCTTGGGGCAAATCCCAAGTGAAAATCTCTATTCAAAAACTGTAAAGGGTGCTCACTTCAGCAGCACATATACTAAAAAAAAAATAGCATGGCCTCTGTGCAAGAATGACATGCAAATTCGTAAAGCGTTCCATATTAAAAAAAAAACTGTAAAGACCCATCTAACTCTTTTTCCCTTGTTTTGCTTTTTGGGAAAACATCTGAATAGAGATTCATCTCTGAGTATACTAGCGAGCACCTCTGAACTCTGGGATGCCAACCATTAAATTGTCACCCCCCAACACACACACATACACACACATGAATACATATTTCTGAGCTTCAGTAGCTCCAGTGTGCAGCACTTGCTGCGACTAAAGCTTTAGAGCTTCTCCTTTAGAACTCCTTTCTCCTTGCTCCCCACCTCCTCTCCTGTTCCTTGACACTTACTTCAGCAATTGCTCCTATCATTCTACCCTCCTACTTAGACCCTATTCATTCCCCATATTTGCAACCACACTCACCTACTCTTTATCTTCACTCACTGCTCTTTTCTTCCCTATCTTTTCTCATCTCTTACTTTTCCCCATTACACAATCTCAAATCTCTAGCCCTATGTGGGGACTGACTTGAGTAGCAATTTTTCTCTTCATCAGAAAAAGATCAATCTTTTTGGTTAACACATTTTTACTCAGTATCCTTTAGATAATATCTGCTCATCCATTAGAAGCAACTCCTCATTCTTTCACATTTGGTCATAAGATTGCAGCAATTCAGTCAGATCTTCACACTCCACTTCTAATTCTACTTCTCTTGCTATTTCCAACATATGTGCAGTTACTTCCTCCACTTAAGTCTTGAACCCCTCACAGTCATCCATGATGGCTGGAATCCACTTCTTCCAGACTCTTGTCAATATTGATATTTTGACCTCTTCCCATGAATCATAAATGTTCTAAATGGCATCTAGAGGGATGAAGCCATTCCAGAAGTTTTAATTTACTTTGCCCAGATCCATCAGAGGAATCACTATCTGTGACAGCTATAGCTTTACAAAATATATTTTTTCAATAATAAGACTTAAAAGGTTGCCTTGATCCATTGGTTACAGAATGGATGCTGTGTTAACAGGCATGAAAACATTAATCTCATTGTGCATCTCCATCAGAAGTCTTGAGTGACCAGGCACATTGTCAATGAGCAGTTATATTTTGAAAAGAATATTTTATTTTCTGAACAGTAGGTCTCAATAGGGAACTTAAAACTATTCAGTAAACCATGTTGTAAAGAGATGCACTTTTATCCAGGCTTTGTTATTCCATTTATAAGAATATAGACAGGGTAGAGTTAGCATATTCTAAAGGGCCCTATGACTTATAGAATGGTAAATGAGCATTGACTTCAATTTAAAGTCCCCAGCTGCAGTATACCCTAAAAAGAGAATCAGTCTGTTCTTTGAAACTTTGAAGCCAGGCATTGGCTTTTCTCCAGCCACTATTTGAAAGTTCCAATATAAAGCTGTTTCATTTACATTGAAAACTTGTTGTTCAGTGTACCCACCATCATGAATGATCTTAGCTAGATCTGGATAACTTGCTGCAGCTTCTACAGCAGCACTTGCTGCTTCGCCTTGCACTTTGATGTTAGTAACACAGCTTCTCTCCTTAAACTTCATGGACCAACCTCTACTAGCTTCAGACTTTTCTTCTGCAGTTTCCTCACCTCTCAGCCTTCATAGAACTGAAGCGAGTTAGCACGTTGCTCTGGATTAGGCTTTGGCTTAAAGGAATGTTGTTGACTGGTTTGACCTTCTATGCAGACCACTCAAACTTTCTCCATATCAGCAATAAGGCTGTTTTGCTTTCTTATCATTCATGTTATCACTGAAGGAGCACTTTTCACTTCGTTCAAGAACTTTTCCTTTGCATTCACAACTTGGCTAACTGGCAAAAGAGGCCTAGCTTTTGTCCTATCTTGGCATTCGACATGCCTTCCTCAGTAAGCTTAATCATTTCTAGCTTTAAAGTGAGAGTCATGTGAAACTTACACTTGAACACCTAGAGGCCATTGTAGGGTTATTAACTAGCCTGATTTCAATATTGTTGTGTCTCAGGGAATAAGAAGGCCTGAGGAGAAGAAGAGAGATGTGGAACGGCCAGTCAGTGAAACAGTCAGACCACACACAACATTTACCAATTAAGTTTGCCATCTTGTATGGGCATGGTTCATGGTCCCCCAAAACAATTACAATAGTAACAACAAAGACCACTGATCACAAATCACCATAAAAAGTAATAATAATGAAAAGCTTGAAATATTGTGAGAATTACCAACATGTGACACAGGGACTTGAAGTGAGAAAATGCTGCTGGAAAAACTGTCCACAGACTTGCTTGATGCAGGGTTGTCACAAACCTTCAATTTGTAAATGACAATATCTGTGATGTGCAATAAAGTAAATTACAATAAAAAGAGGTATGCCTGTACTTAAAATGCATGCATATATGCACATTAGATACATATTCACACATAGCAGGTAGAGATACTCACAGAGGGGAAAATGTGTATATATATATATATATATTCTGTGTCTTACTACCCTTTCTTAAAACCCTTAAGAGCCTCCTCTTATTCTATAAAACAAAGTCCAACTCTTGAACACAGCACTAGTGTGTGGTCAAACCCTCTGGTGGCTTCCCACATCAGAGTAAAAGCCAAAATCCTATGGTGGCCTAGAAGCCCCTGCATGATCTTCCATGACCCTGTCCCATAACTCTAACCTCTCTTACCTCATGTCCAACTATTACCCTACCTCATTCTGCTTCAGGCATACCAGTCTCCCTACTTATTCCTTGATCATAGCAAGTATGTCCCTACCTTAGGATGTTTGTACTTGTCACTCTCTTTGCCTGTGTTCTAACCTCAGATATTCATGTGGCTCACTCCCCAACTTTTTTCAGGCCTTTATTCAAATATTACCTTCTCAGTGATTGTACCCTACTTAAAATCACATCCCTCGTCCCCACACATCTCATCCTTTTTACCTGCTTTATTTTCCACCAGAGCATTTAATATGTGTTATTATCCATCTCCCTATGCTGGAATGTAAGGTATTTGAAGGCAGTGATTCTTGTTTGTTGTTCACTGCCTTATCCCTGACTCTCCCTCAAAATTCCCATCTGGATGTACTCTTCCCTCATCTCAGTGCAGTGACCTGTATTTATCCCTGTGGTAGCACTTATCACACTGGACTATAATTTTTTCTCCCCTTGTCTATCTCCTCCACTAATTCTAGAGTTCTTTGCAAGGTTTTCATTGTGTCAGTGTATATTATCTAATTGACTTTTACAAGTGGGTTTGTAGCTGAGGTGCAGGACTTTGCACTTGAATAAGATAAATGCATTTTGTTAGCTATGGCCCAGGTCTCTGGTCTTCACACACCATCCTTGGACTGAGGATGTCCTCTTGGACTCTTGTCTCATGACCTCACCCTTTCCCAGCTTCTTGGCATTTGTGATTTTGATTGACATGTTCTCTATTTCCTTAACAGGCAATTGGTGAAATTATTAGGCAGGATATTAATGTGGGGTTGGGGAGAGAATGCCTCATGGCAAACTACCAAGGACATCATCTGGAAGGATTCTAGTCCTAAATGCTGTATGAGTGCATTCATTTGGTCACTACAGACATACCTGCCTGAGCTAGTCTTTATGTTAGTCTTTGATATTTTCTTGGATTATCCACAGCGAAGCAAAGATCCCCCTACATACATACCCACCTTTTGGGCTTCAATGCTGATGTCCTAATTACACAGACTGCTCATAGGCCTGAGGAGCTGCAACAGCAAAGCACTTAAGTTTGTCTTTTTGTGACTATCTTTCACAATTTTTGAAGATTACCCTTGACCTTCTGTAAAAATTGATTTCATCTGGATATAAATGTGTGAAGAGAGGCTGCCAGGAAAGAGAATGGAGGAGATGAGGTATTTACTTATTAATAACTGTCCTCTCTCATGAGCCTGGAGGACATTATGCTAAGTAAAAGAAGCCAGATACCAAAAGACAAATACTACATAATATCACTTTTATGAAGAATCTAAAATAGTCAAATTCACAGAAGCAAAGAATAGAATGGGTGGTTGCCAGCAGTTGGGTGGAGGGGAAAATGGGAAGTAGTAGTCAAAGGGTAAAAAGGTAAAGTTGTACAAGATGAGTAAGTCCTAGAAATCTACGTGGAGCATAATGCCCATAGTTTACAATACTGTATTGTATTTGCTAAGATGGTAGGTCTTATGTTAGGAGTCTTTGTAACACACACAAAAATAATACTAAATAAGAGGGCAGAAGGAAAGTTTTGGAGGTGATGGATATGTTTATGGCCTAGATTGTGGTGATGGCTTCATGGGTATATAATTATCTCCAAACCCATCAAGTTGTATATGCTAAATATGTACAACTTCTTGTGTGCCAATAATTCCTCAATAAAGTAGTTTTCAAAATTGGTAAATAAGTAGGGGGAAAAGACGGAACTGCTCTCTTTCCTCTAGGAATTCTGCCTGGGTTTCTTACTGTGGCAATGGTGACATCCAAAGGGCACACCTATATCTGAAGCACACTGTTCAACATAGTAATGGTATAATATTCTAACTTTGGAATTTTACACTTTTTTACATGTGTAAATCCTCTCAGTTATCTGAACCACTACATAGCCGTATGAGTCAAGTTGAGCAAGAAGAAGGAAATGTGTTCAGAGAAGTTATTTGTCCAAGGTCACAAATAAGTGAATAGTCAATAGGGCCCCAGACTTACTCCTGACTTCTAGTCTGATTCTTTCTTCTACACTAAGCTGATATTTTTCAGGAATTGTTTCATTTGTAAGTATGTCTTGTCTTCACAATAAGTCTATGAGTGTTTGGAGGGCAGGCATCACATGTTATTCATCTCCATATCCCTTAAAGCAGCAACCACAAAATATTGCAGGAGGCCCTCTGTAATCATTTGTGGTTGGTTGATTAGCCAAAACATCCACTCTGTCCTGCTTCCAATATTGGATACTATTTATCTGTAACTTCTAAGTGTGCATGTTTAACCTTTCATTCCAATAAGCCTTTGCTAGGTGTGAATATATATTTGCAGGGCACTGTGCTGGGCTCTGCTCTGGAAATTAAAGCTATAAATAAAATAGGGTCTCTGTAGTCAGGGAGCTTAGGGTTTTGTTAGAGGTGTCTAAAGGCAAGAAAAATAGAGAGTAAGGGGAAAGCCCTGGGATCCTGTCCTCTCTCTTTCATTCCAAGCATCAAGTTGGACCCATTTCTGCAAGTTACTATGATAGCAGGACAAGTTTTAAGTTTCTGTTAAAATTATTGTCTTTCATGAAATGAAATTTTTTCAGATCTAGGCTTTGACTCTTCTGGGGGATGGAAGTCGAGGTTCAGTAGAAGACATGGCCTCAAACTGGTGACATAGCCTCCTCAGGACAACCTGGACAGATTTACTGTAGAAATAGGCTTCTTCTCCTTTTTTTTTTCTTCTTGTGGACAGTTTCTTCCTCATGTCTATTACTTGGAGTTATTTATTTATACAGTTATATGACAGCTTCAACAGAGCAGGTAAATTGGGAAAAGAAATCTCTAAATATTTGACTCAACTAAACCTGCCATTGGATAGATAGACTCCATAGAATCATCTTCAACAGGTCAGCATGTTCATTATGCATTTGAGCCAGTGTCCCAAGGGGCAAATAACTGGGTTTATAAATACCTTTTAGTTTTAGAAATGCCTCTTCTGACACCAGTGGAACTTTACATAGTGCTTTTTGCTGACAAATTGAACACAAGGTACAAACAGCAGCTGGAATCCTGTGGAGACAGGTTACTTGTGGTGAGTCCCTGGGTTTGTGTGTGCAGCAGGTCATTAAACGAGAATGTAGGCTGCCTTTGTTTCCTACTCTCTTGCACAACTGGACTTCACCTCCCTGGAAGTACTGGTGCTTAATAAACAAACAAGGGCTGGGGGACAGCACTAGTTTAAGCCTCCAAATGAGGCAAACATCAGGGAAAAATTAGTAGCAAAACCAAAGCAAAGTTCACTCTGAGCCAGGGCATTGTTTCTGAAATCACTGATGTTTGCAGATTTGTCATCTCACATGACATTTGCTGCTCCTGGTGACTTCTCTGCTCAATGTTTAAGTTGAAGCATGTATAGAAAAGATTAAATCTCTTCTTGTTTCTAGATGGATCACTGACCCGTGTCCTACAGGAGTAAGTTTCTGTGTATTTTAGTCTTGCCCTCTTCAGACCTAATGCCCACTTTGTTTGGAAAAACAGTGCAGGCCCCCTGTAGCATTCCCCTGCTGGCTGGCTGCCTCCACCTCATTAACCCTCTGCGCCCCAATGCCTGCCCGGTGAACCTGTGACGTGCTTAGGGCGCTCTTCATTTTGGCTTGCAGCAAGGACAGGCTGATGGTTTCTGCTAAAAAAAAAACGGAGACAACTTATTTGCATTTCTAGCAGGCTTTAACTTCACAAGGCTTTTCAGTGTCTTGTCTCCAAGTACAGGAGACTTCCCTCCTTCATGGCTGGGACGTTCTGGCTAGGTACCAGGCAGGGCATCTGGGAAGCATGGCTTCATAAGCTTTGCAGCATGTGTTGTTTAATGGCTTCATTTTCCAGACTTTTTTGTAAAGGTATTTATCTAATTAGTTCATTTCCTGATTATGAAAGAATATTTCTACATATTTGTGGTCAAAATTTTTGGAAATGAAAAAAAAACGTAAAAGAAAAAAACCTCTCACAATGATACCTTTCAGTGAGCACTGTTAATTCTAGTCTCTCCTCTCTCTTCCCTCCATCTTTCTCCTTCCCTTTCTCTCTTTTTAAAAAATGTTATCATATTTACATCACAGTGGTTCAACAGTTCCCCTCCGCCTATCCCCATCCACTCCCCTCCCCTTTGGTAACTAACTACTAGTCCCTTCTCAGTGTCTATGAGTCTAATGTTGTTTTGCTTTGTTCTATATTCTACAAATAAGTGAAATTATATGGTATTTGTCTTTCTCTTTCTGGCTTATTTCACTTAGCAAAATACCCTCTAGATCCATCCATGTTGTTGCAAATGGTAGAATTTGTTTTGTTCTTATGGCTGAATAATATTCCATTGTGTATATGTACCACGTCTTCTTTTTTCACTCATCTATTGATGGACACTTAGTTTGCTTCCATATCTTGACTATTGCAAACAGTGCGGTGATGAACATAGGGGTGCATCTGTCTTTTCAAATCAGGAATTTTGTTTTCTTTGGGGAAATTCCTAGGAGTGGAAGTACTGGGTCAAATGGTTTTTCTATTTTTAGTTTTTTGAGGAACCTCCATACTGCTTCTTTACACAGTGGTTGCACCAACTTGCAGTCCCACCAACAGTGTAGGAGGCTTCCTAAAAAATAGGTTTATTCTTCTGATAGAAAAACTTGACCTTGTTGTGGTTCAGCTATCTAATATAGCTACCTAGAATGAGTAGTTCATGAACAGTGGATGCATTCTTCTCTGAAAGGCCTCAGTGTCCTTTACAAAGACATTTCCCACTGCTCTCACTCCCTCTCTTGACCCAGATCCATGGATTATCCAAGTCCTAATTGAGCACTGAGCCAGGCTTGTTATAAGAAATACAGAGATTAAAACGTTTAGACTCTTAAGTCCCTTCTGATCTAGATGGGGAAGAAACACTAAAGTGAATAAAAAGCAGGTTCCACACAAAGCAGTTGTATTCCAAGGGCAAAATGAGTGGTGCTGATAGTCAGTGCTGCATTTTAGAGAAGAGAAAGGTTGCTGTGGTCACAAAAGGTTTCAAGACTAGGGCCTTGAAGGATGGGTAAAATTTAGAGTGGTGAAGAAGGGTAGTGGGCAAGGGCAGGCTAGGAAAAAAAAGTAAAGATACACAGAATGAGTAAGATGGAATAATGTGTAAACAGGTTTTAGGTGAAACAGAGTAGTGAGTGATGAGGATGGAGCAGACATAGACATGCAGAATGGTTTGACATCTAAGCTAAACAGCTTTGACTTTATTCAGGAAGCGGTGGCAGCTGTTTGGTATTTACAGCCTCATTTGTACCATTTCATATGTTCTAGCTGCTCTACTGGACTCTAAGGTACTTCAAGGTGAGAATGGTATCCTGTACCTTTATAACTCCAGGGTTCTTAGCAGTGTAAATGAAAAGACCAGAAATATGAAGGAAGAGTTGACCATTGGTTATAAATTGAATTCCTTATTTTGCTTGTGGCCATATGTTCAATTGGGGATATGAGACAGAAATAGGTCCCACTGTCCACTTGAAAATTCAAGATAAGTGAAAAACAACTGAAAGCTTGAGTTGAATTTAGAGAGATGGAGGGAAGGAGAGAGAGAGAGAGAGAGATCCCTTGCCTTTTTATAAAATCAAGGGCTTCGTCAGGGACTGACAAGTGTCCTTGAGACATTCAAGCTTTGATTTCAAGGTGATGAGAGAGGTCTTTGGACTTGTTCTCCTCGAGCATTTGTAAACTTACACAAAGTCATTTGTAGGGCAAGAAGGGTTCTTTCACCTTCTGAAATAATATTTTGTAGTCTGTAACTTACAAATGCTTGATTCACAAATGATACTTCCATGCAAGCATCTACTGCCATCTCTGCCCTTCTTCTCCCTCTGATCCAAGGTTTCTTATGCCACTGGCAGTTGAGCCATTGAGAAGAAAGTAAAATGAATTTGCAGAAAAATCTCTGGGAGGAAGGGACAAAGCTGCGATAAATAGGAACACCTTAGGTGACATTAAGAGGATAGGAGTAAGCTCCCAAATAGGTATTGCCTGACTACATGGTGGGCCTCTGCCCCAAAATATCTTTCACCAAATGGTCTTCATTATTCTCATAAATTTGTTATACTGCCTGAAAATAAACTATATGAAAACATGGTTAGGTTAATAAGCATCTTATTTCTGTGTAGCAATGCCTCTAGGAGGGTTATTATGGCAGCCACCAGACATTTACTTATTAGTGTTGCTGTACCAAATGAAGGCCCATTGCCTACATGCTGATTATCAGCTTACTTTTTCCCCATGATGCGTGAATATTAGGATCTCTGGTACTGGGAGTTGGGTTCTGGTAGAGAAAGTAGGTCACTTCGTGAGGCCTAGCAGACTTCAGTGGTACAGTAGGTAGAATTCTAAGATGGCCTCCTAAGATTCCTGGGTCCCTGGTGTGCACACATCTTCCCCCAGTTATTCAAACACTTATTTAGGTACTGCTGTGAATGGATCTTGCAGATGAAATTAAGGTCCTAAATCACTTGACCATAAAATAGAGAGGTAATCCTGTGGGTCTGATCTAATCAATGAACTCATTTTCTCCAACTAGTGGCAGAACAGAAAGTCAGAGATTTCAAGTACTTGTACTATTTCATGCATAAGAAGTTTTTTGTTGTTGTTTTGAGAATGGAAGAGGATGAGTGGAAGGCAATGTGAGCAACCTCTTGGAGCTGAGACTGACCCCTTGTTGATAAATTGCAGGAAAATGGGGACTTCACTCCCACATATTCAAGGCATTGAATTTTGTCAACAACCTGCATTAGCTTGGAAGAAGACCCTGAGGCCCACATGATAACTGCAGCCCTGGCAATATTGATTTTAATCTTGTGAGACCTGAGCAGAGGCTCCTGCTCAACTATAACATACTCCTGACCCACAGGAACTGTGAGCTAGTAAATGGCTGTTATTTTAAGGCACTAGGTTTGTGCTATTTCGTTATGTAGCAAGAGAAACTAGTGCAAATATGATTTTCTAGGGTGAGCCTGAGGGTTTTGGCACTTAAGAGTCTGGGGAGAGGGGCTCTGTAAAGCAAGGGGCTACAAAAACCAAACTTACTTATTTGAATATTTTGCTGATGGACTGGCTCTCTGCTTAAGGTAGGGGAGGGAACGCTCTTCCTTTCCTCCCCCTACACTACATTCCGTGAACAACAGGACCTTCTTCTTCTAAGACCCAAGACTCAGATCAGGCCTATTATTTCTATGGCTCAGTTTTGCAAAAGTTAAATAGATTTTTACAGTCTGGTCTAAGAACTTAACTTCCATAACTACCATGTATAATGTTTCTATGGGAAAATGCATTCTGAGTTCCCAAGAACTTAAAGGCAAGTTTTGGGAACAAAACCCATTCACTTTGAAAGCAGACTGTGCTCATTTGAATAGAGTATAAAGCCATAAGCCAGAGAGAGAGAATTAGTTCCAGGCACCTATGACCTGGTATTTGGGAGGATGAAGGGGAAAGGAGGAACCAGTCTTAGCAAGGCCATATATAGTGTAGCATATTATGGATCTAGATCCTAGTTGCCTGTGTTTAACTTCTAGCTCTGTTACTCGTCAATTGTGTGACTCGGGAAAGTTGCTCAGCCTCTCAGGGCCTCCTGTTTTCCATCTATAAAATGAGTTAATAATACCAATTTCATAGGGTTGCTGCACAAGCAAAAGAGTAGCTATATGTAACTCTTAGACTAATACCTGGCACACTACATAAATGTTAGTTGTTACTGTTATTAATCCTCAGAAACCTTTTTATATTCTTTTTTGCCTCTCAGCTTCTTTAGTCCTACCAGTTAATCTAAATCAGTTAATCTCCAAAGCCTTAGTTATTTTAGCATCCAGGCATTTGCTGTCTTGGAATATTAGGGCCAATCTTAAACCATTCCACCCAGAGATTCTCTAGTCTAATGCCAGGTTAGGATGTTCTTTTTATCTAGACCAAATACTATCTACCACAATAGAAGCCAAGTATCTTTTTGTAAAGTCAGCAAGGAAGAGCAATTCTTATCTGTTTGTTTTAAGCAGGAGTGTAAAGTTGAGGAAAGTGAACTTGGAGATGAGTTCTAAAACCTCAGTGTCGAGGGTATACCTAGAATCTATGTTCCAGATGTGAAGCTGATCTAATTGGGAAGCCTGAGATCCAAGTGAGGTTATTATGAGATCCAAGTGAGGTTATTATGAGATCCAAGTGAGGTTATTATGACTAAATTTAGAATTTTGCTTTTCATTCTTTGGTCAAAGCTTTGAACCTAATAACAAATTGTGTAGTCTATTTGAGCCAAAGTGCAGCACTCTGGCATGTCAAAAACAAATAGCCATCCTTGACACGGAAGGGCCTGGTTTTAAGAACAGCAAAAAATAACTTTAAGAGCCTACTAAAGAAGCCACAAGAGGCATTAGTGCAGCACATAGTTCTATCTAAACATTTTTATGAGAGAAACACAAATAAATCATAAACATTTGTTTTGTATTTCCCTGAAATTACACAGACTAACAGGCAGAGACCTTCAGTTCATATTTAAATAGACTGAGGTTTTTGTTTACAGGTGATGAATAATGCCATTTATTATTCTACTTAGCAAAAAGCAAGAGATTGACAAAGAGCTCATGAAGAGGAACTCTAGTATATGACAGTATGGTAGAATATATCTTTTGGTTAAGGACTTCCTCACTCCAGCCTCTCTTGTCTTTTTTAAATGTTGGCTGTGTTTTTGGAAATATCCAGGAAAGCAGATTTTGAAGGGTATGAGGGAGGATAGAAAATGAAACTCATCCAGTCACATCTTTTACAGCTCCAGAACCATGAACCCAGGAGAAAAAACAGGCCCCTGTATGTGACAGGTTGCAGGATGTAGTGAAAAGATCATAAAACTTGGATTCTAGTCTTGGCTACCATTTAACTTAACTGTAGTTTTCTCATATGTAAAATGAGAATACCAATCTCTGCTCTGCAAACTCAAAGAGTTGTTGTGAAGAGTCAATGAATGAAAAGATACTCTGAAACTATGAAGCACTGTGCAAGCCCTAGTGCTTTCCCTCCTCTGTGCACTATCTCATGTCTTTGTCACAGTACTTGACACTATATAAAATCAGGCCTTTACTGGTTTATATCATCTACCAGATTGTGAATTCACTGAAGGCATGAAACATGGCTGTCATTTTATTGCTATACCCCTGAACCTAGCCCAGAGCCTGAGTAGGTATTCAATAAATATTAGATAAATCAATCATAAGAAATTTTTATTAAAAAGACAGGGTTTGCTTCTGTGACCCTCAATCTTTTTTTTTTTTTTTTTGACTTCTCTCTTCCCTAGTGCCCTCTCAGTTTCTGAGCCTTAGTATCTCAGACTTTTCCATTAAAAACACTTTGGGGAAAAGAATCAATAACTTCACTTACAAGATGTCAATGGTAGACAATACTGGGATATTCTCTGTCCCTCCTCTTCTTTGGGGATTAACATTTAATAGGAGTGAAAACCTTAGGTTAAAGGGACAATCTCTCACGGTTGGAACTGTAGGGATTAGTTACTTGTGGGCGATGCCTGAATTTATGCAAGAAGCCTTTAGGACGTACTGACTCCCAGAGCCAGGATTACGGTGAGGTACAGCATTTGCCTTGGATGCAAAATTTAAGAGAGCATAAAAAACTCAGTAATCAAGATTAATAATATTTTGATGTAATTATTTGTTTACTTTTTTACAGCCTTATTTAAATATAATTTATATACCATAAAGCTCACTCATTTAAACTGCATAATATGATGGTTATTTTCATTACCTCAAAAGAAACCTTGTACTCATTAGGAGACAGTTCCCATTCCCTCAACCTCCAACACCTTTACTCCCTGTCCTAGGCAACCACAAACCTACTTTCTGTCTCTATAGATTCGTTTATTCTAGACATTTCATGTAAGTGAAAATATACAGTATGTGATCTTCTGTGATCAACTTCTTTAATTTAGTATATTTTAAAGGTTCATCTGTTGTATGGATTTACTACATTTTGTTCATCATTCATCAGTTGATGGACATTTGAGTTGTTTCCACTTTTGGCTATTATAAATAATGCTGTTATGAACAAATTTTTATGTGGACATATGTTTTCAGTTCTCTTGGGCATATACTTAGGAGTGGAACTGTTGGGTCATAAGTTAACTCTAGGTCTAACTTTTTGAGGAACTGCCAAACTATCCCTCATTTTACATTCCCACCAGCAATATATGAGGGTTCCAATTTATCCACATTTTTGCTGATGCTTGTTTTTCTTTTTTATTACAGCTCTCCTGGTGGGTGTGAAATCATAAATACAATATTTAAAAAAAATTAAAATTAATGCAAAAAATCCATGATGAAGAAAAGATTAAACATTATTACAATGACAGGACTCAGCAGTGCTGTTGTGAGCCTTATCAGAGCCTGAGGCAAAAGGAAATAAATATATGTGTTTCCATATACTTGTTTCTATGTATTTTTAAGGGCAATGAAAGAAACAAACTTTGAAAGTATGCTTTATGAATGTAAAGCTTTATCAAGAAATATGAACAGTCTTCCTGAATTTGAAAATAAATGAAAAATAAAATAAAATAAATTGGAAGTGTAAAAGTCACCAGATGAGAGCATGAATTATTATGGAGACAATGCATATCAAATAGAAATTAAGGAAATTATAGATGTCCTAATTTCATCTGTGGAGATATGAAAAATCAAATGATGTACCCTCACAATTTTCATTTTTAGCTAGAGAAAAGTTATTGTCTGTGAATACTTCTAATTTACAAAAATGACTTGGCTCATAAATATTCTGATGAGTTAAGTCCTGTAGAAATTTCATCTGAAATAATTAAGTATAATGCAAAATTAGAACTACACAAACTATCAACAGCTGACTCAAGAGGAAATAGAAAATTTGAATAGAACTTTAAAAGTAAAGAGCATTAGTAATAAATGATAAGCCTATAATGAGAATCCCAGGCCCAGGTGGCTTAACAGTTCTTCACAAACTCTTCCAAAAAATAGGAGAGGAGGGAACAATTTCCAACTCATTCTCTGAGACCAAGATTACTCTGGTACCAAAACCAGAAAAAGACATCATGAGAAATGAAAACTACAGATCAGTATGTCTTATGAATATAAACACAAAAATCTTCAACAAAATATTATCAAACTGAACCTGGAAACATGTAAAAAGGATTATATGTCACTACCAAGTGGGATTTATCTAAGGACTGCTAGGTTGTTTCAACATATGAAATTCAATCACCCTATTAATAGAATAAAGCACAAAACCACATGATCATCTCAGTAGATGTAGAAAAAAATCCTTTAAAAAAATCCAAACCCTTTCTTTAAAAAATAAAGCAAAACAAAACAGAACCAAACCACTCAACTAGGAATAGAAGGGAACTTAAACTGAAAAAGGGGCATTTCTTTGGTAGGCTTAATAATGGCCCCTGTCCTACTCCCCCGAATTTATGAACATGTTACCTCACATGGTACAAGAGACTTCACAGATGTTTAAGGTCTTGAAATGGGGAGATTATGCTGGATTATTCAGATGGGCCCAATGTAATCATAAGGTTTTTTAAAAGAGGGAGGAAAAGGTGTCAGAGTCAGAGAAGTTGAGCGGTGGGAAACAGAGGTGAGAGTTTAGAGATAATGCTATACTGTTGGATTTGAGGATGGAGGAAGGGGACCATAAGCCAAGGGATGCAAGCAACCTCCACCAGCAAGAAGATATAAGGCAACAGATTCTCCCCTAGAGCCTCCAGAAGGAAGCTAACGCAGTGCCTAGGAAACCCTTTCTTCCTTAGATCAGGAACAAGCCAAGAATGATTGCTCTCACCACTTTATTCAGTCTTGTAATGGAGGTTCTCTCTAGGGCAATTAAGGCAAGATAAAGAAAAGGCATTAATATTAAGAAAGAAGTAAAATTATATTTTCAAATGACATTATCTTGTATAAAGAAAATCCTAGGGAATGCATAAAAAACTACTGGGACTAGAACTAATAAACCATTTTAGTAAGGCTGTACAATAAAAAACCAATACAACAATAGGCTGTATTTTTATACACTTCAATGAAGAATCTGAAAATGAAATTAAGAAAACAGTTTCATTTAAAATAGCATCAAACACACTTAGGAATAAATTTAACCAAAAGTACAAAACTTGAACATAGAGAACTGCAAAATGTTATTGAAAAAATTTAATATCTAAGTATATGGGAAAATATCCATTCTTTGCTCATGGATTGGAAAACTTTATATCATTAAGATGTCAATACTCCCTCAAATTTTCTACACATTTAGTACAATCCCTATCAAAATCCCAGCTTGATTATTTCAAAAATTGCCAAGCTGATTCTAAAATTCATACGGAACTGTAGGAGACCAGAATAGCTAAAACAATCTGCAAAAAAGAAATATAGTTGTAGCACTCACTTTAGTGTTTACAAAACGTCCTTCAAAGTTATAGTATTCAAGACTTGTGGTACTGGCATAAGGTTAGATATTAAATCAGTGGAATGGAATTAAGAGCTCAGAAACCCTCTCATTTATGGTCAACTAATTTTCAACAAAGAAATAGTAGTTTTTTAAACACACGGTCCTGGCAGAACTGAACATTCACATGTAAAAAAAAGAAGTTGTATCCCTATTTCCCACAATATACAAAACTAACTCAAAATAGATCAAAGATCTAAGTGTAAGTGCTAAAATTATAAAACTCTGAAAAGAAAACTTAGTTGTAAATAATCATGCCCTTAGGTTAGACAATGGTTTCTTAGATATGATATCAAAAGCCAATGTAAATTATACTTAATCAAAATTTAAAAATTTGTGCTTTAGAGGACACATAAAAAAACTGAAAAACCCCATAGAATATGAGAAATATTTGTAAATCATGTATCTGATAATGGGCGTGTTTCCAGAATACATATAAAATTCTTACAACTCAACAATAAAAGATCAATAACGTGATAGAAAAATGGCAAAAAGATTTGAATAGACATTTCTCCAAAGAAGATATACAAATGGCCAATAAGGACATAAAAAGATGCTCTACATTATTAGCCATTAGGGAACTACAAATCAAAAGTACAATGAGATGCTATTTCATACCTACTAAGCTGCCTATAATTAAAATGACAAATGCTGGTGAGGATGTGGAGAAACTGGAACATGGATATATTGCAGGTGGGATTGTAAAATGGTGCAGGGCCTTGGAAGGCAGTTTGGCAGTTCTTCAAAGCGTTCAACATAGAGTTACTATGTTAGCCAACAGTTCCACTCCCCAGATATATCCCCAAGGGAACTGAAAACATATGTCCACACAAAAACTTGTATATGAAAGTTCATAGCAGCATTATTCATAATAGCCAAAAAGTGGAAACAACTCAAACATGCATATTGTATAAGCAACATGTTGTATATGCATATAATGGAATATTAATCATAAAAAGGAATGAAGTATTGATACATGGTATAACATGCGTGAACCTTAAGAATATTATGCTAAGGCGACAGACACAAAAAGGCCACCTAATATATGCTTTAAATTCATATGAAATTTTCAGAAGGGGAAAATCCATAGAGATAGAAAATAAATTAGCATTTTCCAGGTACTGGTTTGGGGGAAGAGTGAATGAGTGATAATGGATATGGGGTTTCTTTTGAAATGGGGTGATGGAAAATGTTCTGCAATTAGATAGTGGTGAGGGTTGCACAAATTTGTGGGTATACTAACAACCACTGAGTCATATTCTTTGAAATGGTGAATTTTATGGTATGTGGATTATATCTCAATAAAAAAAATTTCACAACAGGTCGACTTTATACACAGTGTAAGTAATGTGATTTTACATTTCATGACACATCCTTCATTCTAGCTTATCACCCTCATTGGTTTGCAGTACCTTCATAGATTTCTTTTTGTTTTGGTGTTCTTCCTGTACCCTATACAGCCTTGCAAAATGTATGACTTTATGAATCATTTTAGTGTTGAAATGTATGTATTTAAATACTTTTTAATCTCCTTGAGTCCCCTAAAAAAAAAAAGGGGCCTGCGGCTCCCTGTGTCGGGCTCCAGACCCAGCCAAGCTGCGGCGGGGCCTGCTCGCCGCTTGGGGCAGCGGCTGGCCTCCCGCCGCTCCCTACTCAGCATCTGCGGAGCCCTGCCGGCTGTGAAACCAGAATAATAGTTGAAAGCTGGCATGAAGAGCACTTAGCCGAGTGCTGCACTGACTGAAGAACCTCGAGTTAGCTGCTGTGGGCAGATCAGACGTCCATGTGAAGATGCTGGCAGCCCCTATCAATCCATCTGACATAAATATGATCCAAGGAAACTACGGCCTCCTTCCCAAGCTGCCTGCCGTTGGAGGGAATGAAGGTGTTGGACAGGTGGTAGAAGTGGGCAGCAGTGTGACTGGGGTGAAGCCTGGAGACTGGGTGATTCCAGCAAATGCCGGTTTGGGAACCTGGCGGACCGAGGCCATGTTCAGTGAGGAAGAATTGATTGGAGTTCCAAGTGACATCCCTCTTCAGAGTGCTTCTACCCTGAGTGTCAATCCCTGCACAGCCTACAGGATGCTGATGGACTTCGAGCAGCTGCAACCAGGAGACTCTGTCATCCAGAATGCATCCAACAGTGGAGTGGGGCAAGCAGTCATCCAGATCGCTGCAGCCCTGGGCCTGAGGACCATCAATGTGGTCCGAGACAGACCTGACATCCAGAAGTTGACTGACAGACTGAAGAATCTGGGGGCTGAGCATGTTATCACAGAAGAGGAACTAAGAAAACACGAGATGAAAAACCTCTTTAAGGACATGCCCTGGCCACGGCTTGTTCTCAACTGTGTCGGCGGGAAGAGCTCCACAGAGCTACTGCGACACTTAGCACCTGGAGGAACCATGGTGACCTACGGAGGGAT